>CAJGYO010000017.1:35872783-36124759 GCA_904845875.1 Miscanthus lutarioriparius | reverse complement strand
TTACTAAAACATGCATATGCAACATTTTCCAATTGTGTATGTTTCCTACTTGAGTGTTGCGTAATAGTAATGGTGCAACATGTGAATGCAACCTGAGTTTCTTATATCTTGAAACATGGCAACCTGGTAGTAATGTGACAAGTATAGAATAACAACAAAGTCATGCAACATGTGAAACATTGCATTGCAACATATGAGTGAATTGCTTGTTTTAGTTGCTTTATCACATGTGATCATTAAAGGTTGGTATAACAATTTGGTAAAGTGGTTGATCATGGTCTATTACACCTTAACTATACTTAGGTTACTTGTTGGGACATTGTTCATGTAGATCAAAATGACCAAAATGCCCTCAAGTGAAGGTTTGACTTGAATTGACCCTTGGAGTGTCATTGTTTGACTGTTTCAAAAGACCAACCTAGAAATCTTGCATGGCTGTACACTCTTTACAAAAGTTGTAGCTAATTTATTAAGGAACAAAAGTTATTTTATGACCAACTCATGAAAATGGCTAGAACATGTTCAAACATGGCCCACAAGTCACATGTCCATGCTGATTTCATACTTAGCAAATTTTCTAAGTCCTAAAGTGAAGTACAGTTTCATGTACCAATGTTTGGAGACTTGTATCTCCCTAACAAAGCCAAACTAGCTAGAGCTCCAATGATAGGAGTTGTAGTTCACATATAGATGATCAACTTTGTTAACTATGGCGTAGTCTAGATCGTCACGGATTAGGAGCTAATCACCGTCAAACCTGCTCTGTCAGTCATCGTCGGTGATCACTGAATCGCGATTTTTCAGAAAACGTTCAGTAACGTCGTGGCCGACCGGTTCAGAGTTTGCTGGCCACGTGGCGCCACCCGTCGCCGCCGCTCGAAGCGCCAGAGGCCACGTGCCGTGGACACCGGCACGGCGGCACGGCTAGCGTCTTGAGCACCCCCGCGACCTGCTCGGACGACGACTCGCCCGCTCCAGTTCTCATTTCTTCGCCTCCACCACACGCTGCAAGCGAGCTCAAGCAGTCCGCCATTGCCGACCATGCATCGCCGTCATCGTGCGCGCTCGCCACCGCGAAAACGCGTTCAAACCACCGTAGCCTCGCCCGTAGTCTTCTACCTTTCTCCACCTCACCGTCGGTCCAATCGAGCCTCGGTAAGGGCGTAATCGTCCGCCGTTTTTCCACCGCCGCCATGGTCGACCTCGCCGGCATTGTTGCTCCACGCGGACAACCGCCACCGTGACCCTCCCATCCCTTCCTCTGCCTCGCGCTAGGTCTAAGGAGCACTGAGGAAGCTCGTAGGGTCACCGTTAGGGGCCACGACGCCGTAGTTTCGTTGGAGCCGGTCAAGCCACGGCCGAGCACCGCCATGGCCATTGCCACCCCCTCTAGCTGCGTCATTAGCTGCAATAGATGGTTCCCCTATGTCCGCTTGGGTGAGGCGAACACGTTGGCACCGTTGCCTTCGCCGGAGGAGCCACCGGCGGCGAGTTGCGCCGTCGTCTTCCTCCGCTCCCCTGTTTCTCTCACTAACACGCGGGTCCCTTTGTTAGTAGCCGCTGCTGAGGAGGCAACCAGCCTGGGCCACGCCGAGTGGCTGGACCTCTTGCGCACGCGTCATGGGCCGCCGTTCCTTCGGGCCGGCCCAACAGTGGCTGTGATTTGTTTCCTTATTTTGTTTTGCTTTATTATTTCACAGATTTGTGTTGATATTCAAAAATATGTATTTCCTAGTATATAGATCCAAATGCTATGGTTCCAATTTTGTTGAGTGCCTAGTAATGTCTAGTATTTAATAAAAATATTATATGAGCACATGTTTTAGAAATTCTGGATGAATTAAATAGGACTTTGAAATGTGTTTTTGCATACATGCAAATTTGTTTGAAATTTATCTTGAGTTTTTGTGGTCCAAAAATTATGAAATTTTGTGGGTAATCTATTATTGCTGAGTAGAAGCTCTGGTTAAAATTTCAGAGCTAGTGCATGTATAGTTTTGGAGTTATAGAATTTCTTTTTATCAATGGATGGATCTTGTGTGAATTTTCATAATTTTTCTATAGATCCAGTATAGGTAAAATTTGGTGAATAAGGTTCTTATGCTAAAATGATGCTAGGAAAAATGTGAAATCTATTGCTTGACACTTTTCATTAGGGTTTCCTAATTATGCTAAAAATAGGCATGCCACTTGTTATTTTGGATATAGCAAGTTCTGCTTGCTGAATGGCTTTGAAATTTTTATGGTAGTCTATGTGAAGCATGAGATAGCTACTGTAATTTTTGTAGATTTTTATGAATAGTTTTACTATATGTTGCTTTAATCACCTAATTAACTAAATAAATTAGAAAAGGATATTAAATGATTTATTTAGAAGTTGGCATTATACTTTCTAGTGTTCCTCTGGTATGTGTAACAAGCTGGTAAACTTGGTTTGGTCAAATTAGACTTTTGCATCATCATCAAATAATTAAGTTAGTAACCCTGTCATTGCGGGACAGATTCTAGGTTTACTGGAATTTGATTTGGTTAACTTAAGAATCATGCTTTGATGTTTACAAATGAATTGTAGAGAATTTCATAAGCTTTCCAGAATGTCCTCTTGCAAGTCATTTGGATTTGTAGAACTCTGGTTGTGATTGAATTAAGGGACTATTTGTGTGCATATGAAACTTTAAATGTTGATTTATGTATGTCTTTACCATTTCTAAGTTTGTGGTAATGTTCCTAGGTGTTAGGCCTTTAACTGAAGATGAGCATCTTTATCTTAGGTTATGCAAGTTAGGTAAGTTGAGCTTGTTCTTCAAGTTAAATTAGATACCTGTTTTAAAGTGGTTTGAATAGGACTAGTCTTACTTGGTAAACGAGTGTCCAGTGATGTTTTCGGTAAAACACTTACTGTGATTCATTCATCATTGAGCATCATGTCATTCCTTATGCATCCATGATATTTATCTCGTGCATCGGCATGCAATAGGTGTACCGGAAGGAGTGACCCTGCTGGAATTCAAGGAACCGAAGCTAGCAAAGAAGACGGCCGACACCGGAGGTTCGTGGAGGTGCAAACCTTCGGAAGAAGTGCGAGACGAAGGTCGTTGTTGAGTGCCCGGATCACCGTCTGCGTGCAACTTTGTGAAAGGCAAGCCCCGGAGCATATTAAGCCTCCTAATTTTCGAAATGCAGTTACAGTGTTATTGTTACACATATATATTGTTGCATTAAGTTTAGGTGTTGGATGCAAACACTTGCTGCATTGGTTATCCAATCCTTGTCCAGATATTGATACCCTGAATCCTATGTAGCTCAGGCTCATGTAGTGCTTAGCCCTGCTCAAACCCGGTAGAAGTCGGGTGATTTCCTGTCACCTGCGAGATATAGGAAGATACATATGGCACGGTTGGCTATATTTGCTATCGTGGAAAAGAACCAATATTAATTTGAAATGAAGACCGGACGGAGGCTTGCGGTTTGTAGTGACTCCATCGTGTCGATTAAGGATGAATCTTGGAGCCTTTTCTGCTCATGTTGAACGCATACCTCTCTCTCTTAGTTGGTCGGGTCTAGAGACCCACCACGAAGCCAAGTAGCTCACCTCAGGCCAGGAGTGGATAAGTATAAAGTGCGCCTCAGAAGGGAGCCGTAGGCATGAGTCCAAGGGTAGGTGATTTAAAAGTCCTGATCGTCCTGGCAGAAGGGTAATCCTCGAGAGAGTCTTGTGTTGATCGAACCCACAATTTGGTTCTGAGTTGTTCCAAAGGTGACCCACGGCTACCCTTGCAAAGTATGCCGGGGTGAGAGTTACTGAATACCCCTCACCTGAGTTGTAATTCGATTAGTCGCCGTCTCCTCGGTTAGTGAGAATTTGATGGGTTTATCTCCAATGTAGATACACTTAATAACATAATGGTTTCGAAATGATGATATGATGATGACAACCTTATTATACCTGCTATGGTTAATATTGTTTGCTCCTAATAAGTGAGTGCTCTAGTACAGGTGCTAATCTAGTGGGCGGTGTAAATGATGATAAGCTTGATGCTAAGTTTAAATTGGTTACTATAACCATAAGCTCTTTATGCAAGCTGTGTCACTAGCCCACCGAAAAAGCCTTGCATGATCCTTGGTGTCTTTTATTTCTGGTTTTGTCGGGTAAGTCTAGTCGAGTACCTTCTTGTACTCGTGGTTTATCTCCCACTGTTGTAGATGACCGTTCTACTTTGGTTGTTGCAAATCACGCTTCTCCCAACTAGGGATGAAGACTAGGCCGTTAGGCGCGGTCTCTACTAGTTCTCGTGCACTGATAATGCTTTTGTGGGACATGACTCAGATCCGGCAATGTATTTGAAACTATGAAGTTATGTACTAAACTATGTTGCTTAGCAAGCATTTGAACTTGGTTTGTAATATTTTATTTGAACTCGATGGATGTAATCCGAATGCTACTTATGAAATGTTGTAATAGATGATGTGTTGTGTTGAATCACTACGGTCTTGGTTTGTATGTCGAGAGTTGGTTGAAATCCTTCGTGATTTTCGGACTACAAGGATTATGGGAGCTTAAATATGTGAATTTGATCGCTTCGGTGATTGTTTTTGTACTTACGTTCTTATGATTTGGTCGGTTCTGTTACAGGCTCTGTTTGACGCGAGGCAGCCTCGAGCCCTTCGCGGGTCAACCTTCGAACCTCGGTCGGTTGTCGCTCATATTGAATGAGGCGGCTGCCGCTTCGTGACGCAACACGGAGCATTGAGATGCAGGGATTTGCATGTGCAACGTTTGGACGTATGGTTTTAGTGTATCGCTTAACTGAAACGAAAGTGGGGGTTGGTACCGTTACCTTGGTGGTATGAGCGATGGGAAGCTCCTACCAGACACATCCATGCGGGGTCCGGATCCTGCTGTTTGTGATGGGGTCAGCGTAACCTACATAAGCATTGCTATTTTTTGTTTTTGTCTCTCGGTGGTGATTCGAGCCGTACGATTGACTTTTAAGCGATCTGGCAGCTTTTCCCGAAGGGGGTTCTGCAGGCGGACCGCTCCAAACTCCTCTCGAGAAGGCGGGAGCTAAGGCTTGTGATGTGGGGAACTATGAATGCGATTATGCTGGTGAACAAAAAACACCGTAGCCATCGGGGCGTAGGGTCTGGTGGTTCGTCCAGTTGTATTCAATGTTTTATACCTACACGCCGTGCTTTTGGCTTTTTAAACGTAAGGAGGGGTCAGGCGAAGAGGATGTCTAAACAGGTAGACACTCTTGGTAGCCCCCGAGGGATATCCGTGCCCCGTCGTTCTTTGGGGTTAAAACTTCGGTAATGAAATGAACACATAAAGTAAGAAGGCAGAGGTGCTTCTCTTTTAGTGGTTTGTTCATTCGTTGTTCTACCCGGGCCGTCCGCTTGACCCAAGAGGCCGTTGGGCTCTCTCGGACGGGGTTCAGCTTGTCGGGTCGATTCATGCGGTCTTGCTTGGGGAAGCGGAGAGTCGCTTTGTGTCTTGGGTGCGCTAGTTCTCGCGCGCCGGTATGTGGTGGTGGGCCATGCACAGGCAACGCGTTTTGCTTGACTCTGGTGGCGTCTCATCGACTAGGGTGCGCCCCGTCGGTCTAGGTGCGCCCCTTGGGTTCCTATCAAGCATTGATTTCCCATCTCGCATTGAATAGGGGAGGCGGAGAGAGTTTTTCGTCCCCACCTTTTGCCTTTCCCTAGCTGGGCCGCGCCTCTTCCTTAAATAGGGAGGGGAGGGAGTTCTCGCCCCACTTCTTAGCTTGCCTCTGAGCCGCTACCTCTTCTTCTTCTCCCTTTCCACCGAATGCATCCGTGCATCGCGGTGGTTCCTGAGTGAGGGAGGGTAATGCCGGAGAGAGAGAGAAACTCACTGATCCGCTCATGAATCCAGAGCGGGATGTCGAGTTAGAGGTCATCCAACGTAGATGACATGGTGCAGGTCGCCTTTGCCGAGAAGGGGTCGCTGCCGTTGAAGGAGGAGGGGCACTGGAGGGTGCCGAGCGTCATTGGCATCGCCGTTGTTCATTGTGGCCTTCCTTCAGCGGCAGGCGCCCCCCGTTCAGACACTGTTGTCGGGGTTGCGGCTCATGACGATGGCGTAGTCCCTGGATGCCCCGACAGAGGAGCCGTTGTTAGGGTTGTAGCTAATGACGATGGCATAGTCCCTGGATGCCTCGGCGGAGGGGCACCACAGTCGCCGGCGTGGTGCTTAACATCGTAGATGACGGCGCCTTCGAGGACCCTACGGGACGGTGGGACGTCACCGATGGAGAGCGTGGTGCGGCGGCCACAGTAGATGAACTGGCCCATGTACATGCCAGGATGTTGCCGATGGGGAGCGTGGCGCGGCGGACATAGTAGACGAACTGGCCCGTGTACATGTCCGGACATTGCCGACGGAGAGCGTGGCGCAGCGGCCGCAGTAGTACTCGTAGTAAAGCTAGGTAGACACTATAATTGAATAAGTTTGTGGGGGAGCCCCTGAGTGAACAGTCCTTTGAATTTTAAGAGTACATTAGTCCTTTTCGTGATGAAATCACTTTATAAGTGGTGAATTTGTGCAAAAATGAACAAATTTTCATCTTTTGTTACGGCAAACAGCTTTTCAGCTTCCTCTTTTTGTAGAAGAGGTTTCGGTGCCCTCCGACCCATCCCATGGTTCAAGTTGCAAAAAATTAGGAGTGTGGGTGAATTGATTCTGATTATGCTGGTGAGCAAAGAGGTCATAGCCGCTGGGGAATGGGTTTCCCGCAGTCCTACCAGTTGTACTCAGAATTTGTTCCCGAAATCATAGTCCTTAGGACTTGTTATGAGAAGAATGGAAAACTTAGAGAATGTTTGCAAAGATAACACAGGAAGTGTTTGCAAGATAAACGTACTTGTATCATTTGTATCAGCCCCTGAGTGAGGTTTGACCCTCGCAATTTGTAGGGGTCGGATGTCACTAAAGATCGGGGATTTGTAAAGACAAAAACTGATAAGGAAAAGTATGCATTTATTTAAGGGTAAAAATGACGTAGCTGTTCGATGTTCTAGGCGTTGGTGAAGACCTTGCCGTCGATGGTTTTCAACTTGTAGGCACCTGGACAGAGTACTTCCGCGATGACGTACGACCCTTCCCAGGGTGGGGAGTGCTTGTGGCGGTCCTTGTTGCTCTGTACGAGGCAGAGAACAAGGTCCCCGATGTTGAAGGCTCGGTCCCACACCTGTCGGCCGTGGTACCGCCGTAGCGCCTGCTGGTACTTGGCCGAACGGAGGAGGGCGATGTCACGGGCTTCATCTAGTTGGTCCATGGTGTCTTGGTGGGATGCCTCGACTCCCTGTTCGTCGTATGCTCTGATTCTTGGCGCTCCATATTCGAGGTCCATTGGGAGGACGGCCTCGGAATCGTAGACCATGAAGAAAGGTGTGTAGCCGGTGGCCTAGCTGGGGGTTGTCCTTAGGCTCCAGAGCACCACCGGGAGCTCGGCGACCCAGCGCGCGCCGAACTTGTTTAACCGGTTGAAGATCCTAGGCTTGAGGCCCTATAGGAGTATGCCGTTTGCGTGCTCGACCTGCTCGTTCGTCCGGGGGTGCGCGATGGTCGCCCGATCGATCTGGATGTGTTGTTCATCATAGAATCGAATGAATTTCCTGCCGGTGAACTGTGTGCCATTGTCTGTGATGATGGAGTTTGGTACTCCAAAACGATGGATGATGTTGAGGAAGAACAGCATAGCCTGCTCAGATTTGATCATGGAGATCGGTCGAGCTTCGATCCATTTCATAAACTTGTCTATGGTGACAAGTAGGTGGGTGAAGCCCCCGGGCGCCTGTTTGAGTGGCCTAACCAGGTTGAGCCCCTGGATCATGAAGGGCCATGTGATGGGGATCATCTGGAGTGCCTGGGCCGGGAGGTGAGTTTGCCAAGCATAGTACTGACACCCTTCGCAGGTGCATACGATTTGCTCGGCGTCGGCTACTGCAGTGGGCTAGTAGAAGCCTTGTTGGAATGCGTTTCCAACCAAGGTCCTCAGCACAACATGGTGACCACAGACCCCACCGTGGATGTCGCTTAGCAGAAGTCTTCCCTATTTGCTGGGGATACAGAGCTGCAGGATCCCGGTGTGGCTTCATTTGTAGAGTTCGCCCTCTATAAGAACGAAGGACTTGGCGCGATGTGCGAGCCGTTGAGCTTCCATCTTGTCCGTCGATAGTGTGTCACGGAGGAGGTAGTTGAGGTAAAGTGTTCTCTAGTCATTCAGAGGGTCGGGCTCAGCTGCTGGATCCTCTTCAAGCTCCATGACCTTGGGGTCGGATGGAGCAGTCGGCGGGTCGGCCCTTGGGGCCGGATCAGATGGGCCATCGTTGGCCCGTTCCGACCCCTCATAGCACACCGAGGGCTTGTGTTGATCACTGGTGAAGACACCCGTCGGCACTGGCTCTCGACCGGACGCCACTTTCATGATCACGTCGACCGCTTCATTGAGGTGCCTTGGGATGTGATTGAGTTTGAGGCCATCGAATCTGTCCTCCAGCCATTGGACTTCTTGGCAGTACGCCGCCATCTTGGCGTTGTGGCAGCTCGACTCCTTCATGACTTGGTTGATGACCAGCTGGGAGTCGCCCCTAATGTCGAGGTGTCGGATGCCCAACTCGATGGCGATTCGTAGGCCGTTGATGAGCACTTCGTATTTGGCGACATTATTTGATGAGGGGAAATGGAGCCGAACCATGTACCTCATGCAGACCCCGAGGGGTGATACGAAGACCAGCCCCACGCCGGTGCCCTTTTTCATCAGCAGCCCATCAAAGTACTCTTGATCGACGACCGTTGGTGGCATCTGGACCTCGGTCCATTCCACGATGAAGTCAGCCAACACCTGGGATTTGATCGCCATTCGGGGTGCATACGCGATGCCTTGATCCATTAGCTCGAGTGCCCATTTTGCGGTTCTTCCCGTGGCATCCTAGCTATGGACGACCTCGCCGAGGGGGAATGATGTCACGACTATCACAGGGTGTGACTCGAAGTAGTGGCGTAACTTCCTCTTGGTGATGAGTACGGCGTATAGGAGTTTCTGGATTTGGGAGTAGCGGGTTTTGGAGTCGGATAGTACCTCGCTGATGAAATACACAGGGTGCTGCACCTTGAAGGCATGCCCCTCTTCTTCCCGCTCTACTACCAGGGCGGTGCTAACCACTTGCGTGGTGGCCGCTATGTATAGCAGGAGGGATTCTCCATCGCTTGGAGGAACTAGGACCAAGGGTTTTGTTAGAAGTAGCTTGACCATGTCAAGCGCCTCCTAGGCCTCGGCTGTCCACTCGAAGCGGTCGGCTTTCTTCATGAGTTGATAAAGGGGGAGTCCTCGTTTGCCAAGGCGTGAGATGAATTGGCTAAGGGCGGCGAGGCACCCTGCGATCCGCTAAACCCCCTTTATGTTCTGGATCGGGCCCATCCTTTTGATGCATGAGATTTTCTTTGGGTTGGCTTCGATGCCGCGCTCGGAGATGATGAAGCCGAGCAGCATGCCCCTCAGGACCCCGAAAACACATTTCTCGGGATTGAGTTTGATGCCATTTGCCCGGAGTTTAGCGAAGGTTTGTTCAAGATCGGCGACAAGGTGGCTAGCCCATTTGGACTTAACTACGATGTCGTCAACGTAGGCCTCAACGGTCTGCCTGATGAGGTCCCTGAAGTAGTTGAGCATATAGCGCTGGTAAGTTGCCCCAGCGTTCTTCAGACCGAACGACATTGAAATGGAGCAGAACGATCCAAAGGGGGTGATAAAAGACATCGCGAGCTGGTCGGACTCTCTCATCGCGATTTGGTGGTAGCCGGAGTACGCGTCAAGGAAGCAGAGGGTTTCACACCCTGAGGTAGAATTGACTATTTGGTCTATGCGTGGCAAAGGAAATGGGTCCTTTGGGCACGCCTTGTTGAGACCCGTGTAGTCAACACACATCCTCCATTTCTCGCTCTTCTTTCATACAAGAACGGGATTTGCTAACCACTCTGGGTGGTGTACTTCCCTGATGAATCCGGCGGCCAACAGTTTTGCTATCTCTTCTCCGATGGCCCTGCGCTTTTCCCCATCGAAGCGGCGCAAGCGTTGCTTCACCGGCTTGGAGCCTAGGTGGATTTTCAAGGTATGCTCGGTGACCTCCCTCGGGATGCCTGGCATATCCAAGGGTTTCCACGCAAATATGTCTTTGTTCTCGCGGAGGAAGTCGATGAGTGCGCTTTCCTATTCGGAGGAGAGCGTGGTACCAATGCATACCGTTTTACCCTCAGAGCTACTAGGGTCTATGAGGACCACCTTGGAGCCCTCTACCGATTCAAACGACCCGGTTGATTTCTTCGCATCGGGCACTTTTTCAGCAACCTCCTCCTTGAGGGCGGCGAGTTCCCCAAAGGCGACGACTATGGCAGTGTGGCCACAGTATTCGACTTCACACTCATAATCACGCTGGAAGGAGGTGCTGACAGTGATGACCCCACGGGGACCCGGCATCTTTAGCTTGAGGTATGTATAGTTGGGGACGGCCATGAACTTCGCGTAACATGGACGTCCTAGGATGGCGTGGAAGGTTCCAGGGAACCCCACCACGTCGAAGGTGAGGGTCTCAGTCCTGTAATTGGACTGATCCCCAAAAGTGATGGGCAGATCGATCTGTCCCAGTGGCACGGCCTATTTGCTAGGCACGACCCCGTGAAAAGGCACTCGGGTGGGGCAGAGGTTCGTCCGGTCGATGCCCATCTCGTCGAGCGTCTTGGCCTACATGATGTTGAGGCCGCTGCCTCCGTCCATCAGTACTTTCGTGAGTCGCTTTGGGCCGACGATCGGGTCGACAACAAGGGGATACCTTCCCGGGTGTGGGACGACATCCGGATGGTTGGTCCAATCGAAGGTTATGGCGGATTCTGACCACCGGAGGAAGGCTGGCGTGGCTGGTCCGGTCGTATAGACCTCGCGGCACGTGACCTTCTGGCGTCATTTGGAGTCGTAGGCCGTTGATCCTCCAAAGATCATAAGGGTGCCATTCGGCATCGGGAAGGCATCGTCTTTCTCCTTGGCGTCATCTGTAGTGGGGGCGAATCCTTCCCCTGCTCCCCTTTGTTGAAGCTTTCGGACAAGAATTTGCGCATGAGGCCACAATCCTTGTACAGATGCTTGGCCGGGAAAGCATGGTTTGGGCATGGCCCCTCGAGCATTTTTTTTGAAGTGGTTCAGAGTGCCCTCCGTGGGCTTCCGGCCACCCTTGCGGTCGGCAGCGGCCACGAGCGAGTCGTCGCGCCATTGCTTCTTATTCTTTCTTTTGGTGGAACAGTTGGAGGCGCCTTCGCCGGCGCCCTCGTCCCGCCTCGCCTTGCCATCGGAACGGTCGAAGATTGCTCTGACCGCCTCCTCTCCTAAGGCAAGGCTAGTAACGATGTCTAGGAGTTCCTTGGTGGTCCGTGGGCCCTTGCGTCCTAGCTTATGAACCAAAGACTCGCAAGTGGTCCCGGATAGGAAGGCTCCTATCACGTCGGCGTCGACGACGTTAAGGAGCTTGTTGCACTGCCGGGAGAAGCGCCGGATGTACCTACGGAGGGTTTCATCGGCCTTCTGGTGGCAGTTCTTGAGGTCCCATGGGTTCCTAGGGCACTTGTATGTGACCTGGAAGTTCCCCACAAAGATTTCCCTCAGATCCACCCAACTCTGAATGGCGTTGGACGGTAGGTGCTCCAACCACGCTCGTGCCGAATCGACCAAGAATAGTGGAAGATTGTGAATAATGAAATCGTCATTATTCATGCCACTGGCTTGACAGGCAAGCTGATAGTCTTCAAGCCAAAGCCTAGGGTTTGTCTCCCCAGAATATTTAGGGATATTGGTAGGCGGTCGGTACCTTGGTGGGAAAGCTGCGTTGAGGATGTGCTAGCCGAAGGCCTGAGGGCCTGGCAGGCCGGGGCACGGGCTCCGGTCCTCGCCACTGTCGTCACGTTCGTCACATCATGGATGATAGCTGCGGTGGGCTCTTTCCCTTGGGTTGCCATAGGTGCGCCTACGGGCATCGATGGTGCTGCGCACGTCGAGGTGTGGCCGAGACGTTGATGTACTGAGACAGCGGTGTGCTGCCTGCCGCCTAGCGGTGTCTAGTGAACCAACGCGTCCTTGGCAGGGTGCACCGACGGCGTGTACTGGCTGGCATTGAGCTCATGTCGCCAAGACAACGAGCTTTCTGCCTACTGCGCCGCCGCACGCTCGAGCAACGTGCGAATTTCTCGGTGGGCCCGGCGATCCTCGAACATCGTGGCCTCTGGAAGGCCGTGAAGCAAGGCTGTCGTAGCGGCGATGTTCTGGCTTGCCCGAGCAAAGTGAGGGAGGGTCCCATCATCGGTGAGGATCCTTTGGTGTACATTGCGAGCCGTGGCGCGTGCACACCCACTGTTTCCACGGCGTTCAATCTCGCGATTGATCTCCGCGTACTCCCACACGAGCCCTTGTCCGGCCTCATCGATCTCCAGCTTTCGAGCTCTCAGCTACTCCATCCTCACATGAGATGGGGCCACTGGCTCCCCTCTGGTCCTACCGTCAGGGTTGCCTGTCGGGGTAGCCTCCTCTCCGGAGACGCTTTCGACGCGTCCCTCGGGGGTTTCCACCATGAAGCATCCCTGGGAAGGGTGATGGCTCCCCCTATTGGAGTCAGAGCTAGAGGATGTCTCGGCTCCTCTATGAGGAGTTTGTGGAGAGACTCTGTGTCATGTTCGATCACCCCTATGAACTCATTGTCCGTGGGTGGCTGAACCATGCGTTGTGCCACAAGGCGGCCAACGGTCACCGTGGCATTGCGAAGACCGAACGGAAACGCTATCGGGGCGCTCCGTATGTGATGTTCTAGAGAGAGGAGTCCTTCTCTGGATGGGCCACGCCATGTCGTTGTCGTTGGAAAGGGCGAGGCGACGCTGGTCCTCCCTGGACTGTTGGAGCCCAAGGGAGGCACCGAGCTAGCACCCAAGCCCCTTGTCGTCGAGGCTGATGGGGGGATAGAATGGATGGCAGCGTGAGCCCGTACCAACTCTCCTCCCACCATGATGATCAAATCTAGGTTCCTGAAGCGCACATGTGCGCCTAGGACCCAGCTGATGTTGTGGTTAGCCATCCATGGCCTGGCTTGGAACGCGCAAAGTCCCCTACCTGGCGCCCCAACTGTCGGTGTTTCAAACAAACACCGGCTAGTAAATTTATATTTATGCATGTTAGGCCCAGATGGTGTGCTAAAGGACACAAGGTTTATACTGGTTCGGGCTGAATGTCCCTACGTCCAGTCTGTTGCTGCTCATGTTATTAGCACCGAAAATGGTTCGTAGTAGGGGGTACAAACGATCGAGAGAGGGACTGGTCCCAGGTCTCTGATGGAAGGGTCGAAAGGATGCCAAGAGCCTGGTGGCGGCCTGGCTGTGTGCGTGTGTGTGGAACCAAACTCTCTATGAGTTCGTCTGTGTGTGAGTTGTCCGTCAAAAGTCAGTCCCTCTAGTGGGGAGCCCTGCCCTCCCTTTTATAGACCAAGGGGGGAGCAGGGGTTATAGATTGGAGAAAGAGGAACCGACTTTTGTCGTGGGGCAAGGCGGAGCTAGCCTTTAGTCGTTGTGTGAGGTCGAACCCGCCCTCGGACATCGGGTGAGGCGGAGACTAGCCCTCAGCCCTCGGGCGAGGCGGACCCTGCCCTCATCCCTCGGGTGAGGTAGAGACTAGCCCTCAGCCCTTGGGCGAGGCGGAGCCAGCCCTCAGTCGTCGGGTGAGGCAGAGCTAGCCCACGGGCGTCAGGCGAGGCGGAGCTGGCCCTCAGCCATCGGGTGAGGCAGTGCTGGCCCACGAGCGTCGAGCGAGGCGGAACCAAACTCCCGTCATTCAGGCAAGAAGCGTAGTAGTGCTCTTGTCCGTCCGGGAGTGTTTAACATTCAATGGTTATTAGTTCCACCTCCTTGGGTACCCCGGTATTAGGTCCCCGACACAGCTCTAGAGCTCGACAGCTACACAGTCTACACGCTCTCAACAACTGATAAGCTTGGACACACAGAGCATATGCTCCTATACTTAGCGCACGTCTGAGCATCCATCACTCTCGGCCACTCGGTTCAGAGTCCAACCGGGCCTCTAACACCCCCTTTTCATTCCTTACTCATTTATAAACCCACAGCAAACTTTGAGCTAATGGGCTCAAGAATAAAGTCACAAACTGACCTCAACTGGACATAGGGCCCGTTGCCTGAACCAATATAAATTCTATGTCATCGTGTGCTAGGCCACATCCGATCACAACGCACGTCAAAACTACAAATATTTACTTCTTGGCCACATTTTGCACCGACACTAATATTGCGTACTTTTGGGTTTTTGGTTACAAATGCTACAAGATTGAGCAAGTTTGAGAAGAAATGTGATGAAAGTTTCTTGCTTGGTTACTCCACTACTAGCTAGGCTTATAGAGTTTGGAATTTGGCTAGTGGTACTCTTGAGGAGGTTCATGATGTGGAATTTGATGAAACAAATGGTTCCCAAGAGGAAGATGAGAATCTAGATGATGTGAGAGGCACTCAATTGGTCAATGCAATGAAGAACATGGACATTGGTGATATAAGACCTAGAGAGGTGATCAATGTTGAAGATGACAAGAATCAAGTGATCTCTAACTCAAATGTGCAAGCTAGTGGTTCTCATGATCAAAATTAAGTTGGTGCAAGTGATGACAAAGTGCAAGATCAACAACAAGTGGCTAGTTCATCATCTCAACCAAGTGATCAATCAAATGCAAGCAATCAAGTGACCAACAAATGTTGCAAGAGATCATCCTTTAGACTCCATAATTGGTGATATCTCAAGAGGTGTGGAAACAAGATCAAGATTGGCATCATTTTGTGAACATTTCTTATTTGTGTCATCCATTGAACCTAAGAAGATAGATGAAGCTTTGAAGGATGTTGATTGGGTAAATGCAATGCATGAAGAGCAAAACAACTTCATAAGAAATCAAGTATGGGAGTTAGTTCAGAGGCCTAAGGATCATAATGTGGTTGAAACAAAGTGGGTCTTTTGGAACAAGCAGGATCAAGATGGGATAGTTGTAAGGAACACGCAAGATTAGTGGCTCAAGGTTACACTTAAGTTGAAGGTCTTGACTTTGGAGAAACATATGCCCCGGTTGCAAGATTGGAAGCAATTAGGATCTTGATAGTCTATGCTTGTGCCCACAACATTAAGTTGTACCAAATGGATGTAAAAAGTGCATTCCTTAATGGGTACATCAATGAGCTTGTGTATGTTGAGCAACCTCTCGGTTTTGAAGATGAGAAGAAACCTAACCATGTTTATAAGTTGAGAAAGGCTTTGTACGGATTAAAGCAAGCACCAAGAGCGTGGTATGAGAGATTGAGGGATTTCCTACTCTCAAAGGGGTTTAAGATGGGAAATGTTGACACCAGTCTCTTCACCAAGAAACTAGGCAATGACTTATTTGTGTTGTAAATCTATGTTGATGATATCATATTTGGATCAACCAATCAAGATTTCTGTGAGGAGTTTGGAGAGATGATGGCAAGTGAGTTTGAGATGTCCATGATTGGAGAGCTTAGTTACTTCCTTGGTCTTTAAATCAAGCAAATGAAGAATGGCACATTTGTGAGTCAAGGCAAGTACATCAAAGACATGCTCAAGAAGTTTGGAATGGATGATGCTAAAGCTATTAGTACACCAATGGGGACAAATGGAAGCTTAGATAGTGATGCTAGTGGCAACATGGTGGATCAAAAGATGTATCGATCTATGATTGGAAGCCTACTCTATGTGACCGCATCAAGGACGAATGTGATGTTTAGTGTATGCAAGTGTGCTAGATTTCAAGCCTCACCAAGAGAGTCATTTGAAGGCAACCAAAAGAATATTGAGGTACTTGAACCATACATAAAATGTTGGATTGTGGTATCCCAAAGGAGCAAGATTTGAGTTGATTGGATATTCGGACTCCGATTATGCGGGATGCAAAGTTGAGAAAAAAGAGCACATCAGGCACATGTCAACTATTAGGAAGATCACTTGTGTCTTGGTCATCAAAGAAGCAAAATAGTGTAGCACTTTCAACTACCAAAGCGGAGTACATTTCGGCTAGTAGTTGTTGTGCTCAATTATTTTGGATGAAGGCTACTTTGAGTGACTTTGGAATCAAATTCAAACAAGTGCCATTGCTATGTGACAATGAGAGTGCTATCAAGCTCACCAACAATCCAGTTTAACATGCAAGAACAAAGCACATAGATGTCTGCCATCATTTCATTAGAGATCATCAACAAAAAGGGGACATTTGCATTAAGAGTGTGGGCACCGATGATCAACTTACTGATATATTCACCAAGCCACTTGATGAGAAAAGGTTTTGCAAGCTAAGGGGACATTTGCATTAAGAGTGTGGGCACCGATGATCAACTTACTGATATATTCACCAAGCCACATTTGCATTAAGAGTGTGGGCACCGATGATCAACTTACTGATATATTCACCAAGCCACTTATTGAACATACTTGACTTCTCAAATATGTGTTGATGCACCCCCATTATATGACATGCCTCTCCTTCAAGCAAAGCAAGGTAAAATTGATTGACATGCCATTCATCCATTGCTAAGGACTTGTTTAGTGCATCTAGTCATTCCTATCATGTCTTAGGATCATTCATGAAAGTCAAATGAATTTGATGCTTGTATGGTACCACTATTGCTTGTATGCTTGAAATGATCTAGTGGTAGCATATGACATGTTAGTGGGCTTGTGAACCTAGTGTTTAATCTAGAAAATGAGCTATAAGTGTTTAACTCAATATGGTGCATGATAACCCTTATTTGGAGGTGTGAAGAAGCTTGCCCTTGGATCAAACCGAGTTAAATATCTTTTGCAAGTGATCTAGATTGAACCAAATTGGGAAAATGATCCTCACTTATCATGGTTTCACCCTGAAAGGATCAAGATGCCCAAGAGGGGGGTGAATTGGGCTAATTCTAAAATTCTTTGCATTAATTAAACCCTACACTTAGTCCACTTCACCCCTTGTGCCTAGAATGTGTTCCTATTGATCTACCACACAAAAGTTTTGCACCCTAGGTTCCAATCCTACTCTAGCATGGCAATTCTAAGAATGTAAAGACAAGAATTGAATTGCCCAAATGTAAATGCTCAAAGTAAAGAGAGGAGAAGGAACACGGCGATGTTTTGCCGAGGTATCGGAGAGTCGCCACTCCCCACTAGTCCTTGTTGGAGCACCCACGCAAGGGTGTAGCTCCCCCTTGATCCGTGCAAGGATCAGGTGCTCTCTATGGGCTGATTCTTCAACACTCCATCGCGGTGAATCGCCCACAACTGCTCACAACTTGAGTTGGGTCATCCACAAGCTTCATCGGATGATCACCAAACTCCCGATCACCACCAAGCCGTCTAGGTGATGGTGATCACCAAGAGTAACAAGCATGAACTCTCACTTGACCACAATAAGCCTAATGAGAAGGATGGATGCACACTTGCTACTCTCCTTGCACTAATGAGGACTTAATCTTGGATTCTCAAATCTCAATCACCTCACTAGGCTCTTGCTCTCCTTAGCACTCTCAAGGGTGTTTCTCAGCTGAACAAATGGGCAAGAGACCTCCCTTACATGAATAGAGGAAGTATTTATACCCCCTCATTCAAAATGAACTGTTAGGAGGTCTCATCAGCACTCTGCAGGGTGACTAGACGCTCTGGTCAAGGTGACCGGACGCTCCGGTCAGTTATCCCCGACATAGAGCCGTTAAGTTGTGACCGGACTCTGACCTGCGTCTGGTCACAAAAACTGCTCTCTAGAATCTTACTGAGGTTGACCGGATGCTGGCGCCCAGAGTCCGATCACTTCGTTGTTCAGCGTCCGGTCAGTAACCGGATCCTGACCAGTGTCCGGTAAGCACTGACCGGACGCGTCCGATCAGGAAATTCCCTCTCTGGAGTTGACCGAACTCTGGCACCCAGCATCTGGTCACTTTTCACTCAGCGTCCGGTCGCAACCATATGGCTCCAGTTGATCAAATGAACTGACCGGACTCACCCTTCTACGTTCAATCACAACCTGACCAGTGTCTAGTCAGTCATTTGACCCTCTATTCACTTCCAACTCAAAATCATATGTGAATGAAGTTTGCTCCAATTGATCTTAGGGCTACTCCTGAGCTACCTAGTGCTAGATTTGACAAGTGTGCACCACACCTAACGCACTAGACTCACCTAGGTCAAGCTACTAGTCCATAACCCCCTTAATAGTGTGGCCAAAGGAAAAACAAAGTCCTAAACTACTCTAAGTGTCTCTTCAACACCAAACGACACTTAGAACTAGTCCATCCTTAACCTTGTCATCCATCCTATGAAAACTAAAACGATTTCCATCGTAGGGGCATGACAACCATGATTGCCCAATCAATTGCCATTACCATGACCTAACGTAATTGCCTCTGCAAAACACACATTAGTCATAGTAATCTCATATTGTCATTAATCACCGAAACCCAACTAGGGGCCTAGATGCTTTCAATCTCCCCCTTTTTGGTGATTGATGACAATACAACCTCGAGTATGTAAAAGAGATGAGGTTTTCAACATGCTTGGTTCATATAAGCTTTTGACAATAAGAACAAAAGAGTTAGGCATGCTTATATGACCCAAGCCAACATGATGTACTCAATAGATATGACATAAGCATGAGTACAAGAAGTAAAGCTCATTTGAATCAGAGTAAAACGTGGAAGCAAACCAAATGAGCATAATGAAGTGACATGACATATATAAAGATCAAAGTAGAGAGCACACATGTCACATATCACATAAGTATCACACATATCACATAAATATCACAATCACACGTATGTAGTTCAATGCATGAAAGTAAACATGAATGCATAGTAATGTATCACACATAAAAAGCCAAAAGTAATAAATCATAAGCTCCCCCTAGATATATCGCTCCCCCTATATCTAACATACTCAATCCCTCTCACCCTTTGGCGTCAAGCACCAAAACCTAAGGGTTGATTGGTGGGGCAGGAGCAGACAAGTCAGGCGCTGAGGTGCGGTGAGCGATCTAAAACTGTGTAGCATCATCCTCTGATCCGGAGCTCTGAGCTATCTGACCCTCTGTCACTAGAAGTGAAGCTAACGTGGTCTGGGTCTGCTCTAGAACTAGCACGGCCTATGACTCTATAGGTACCACTATAGCAGCTAGCTCTGATGATGCAACGGGTGATGGGAGCGTCTCTATAGTCCCAGTAACAGGAGCAACTGTGGAAGATGTAGGGACCGCAACTCTGGTGGTGTAGGCTGCCCTGTCAACTCACTGAATGTAGCACCAAGGCTCCTAGAAACTAGGGTGTCAGTCACAAGCACTGAGGAACTCCGAGCCGGTGTGAAGCCTGTGACAATAGGTGTGAAGGAAGGACCCTAGGCTGTCACTAGCGAAGCAAACCACTGGGACACCTACTCTACAGGTAAAGCAAACTGTGTAGTTGGTTGTCCCTAACTCTGAAGCCCACTGGGCTGTATAGATGGAGTCACTGAAGTGGTGGTAGGCTAGGCAAGCTGAGGTGTAGACAGTGGCGCAGCAACCCCAATAGCAGTGACAACATGCTGCATAAATCCATGTAACTATTGTTGCATCAGGAGCTGCTGCTACTGCATGTCTTGCTGCTGCTGTTGTATGGCTTGCTGCTGTCTCTGTAACTCATCCTGTCTAGCCTAAACCTGTGCTAGGGCTGCTGCAGTCTCCTAGGCCTAGCATGCCTGATCTTGCCTCATCCGCTAAAGAATAGCAAGGAGAGCGGGGTCTGTCTGTGGTGGCTATGGGGGAGCTGAGCTAGAGCCACCGGCCTCACTGTCATGGCGTCGAGGAGGCATTTGAGGGATAGCCTGATAATCATCATCAGAACTTTCACTGGGGTTGCTCTTGACCATACCCTCCTGCTGAGCATCTAGCTGCTCCTCCTCTATCACTGCAACGCCCCTGATAATCTCATCCTACTAGGCTATAGACTCTGGCACCTCTAGGCAATAGCACGGCTGGCTAGGTTCCTCGTTGTACTATGGCGGAGCATCTGAGTCATGTTATATGGTGGAAACTCTATAGTAGCTCCTGTGTACTCAACCATCGTCTCTAGGGACTTCACTGTAACTGCCTTGTGAATCAAGAATGTGATCCAGTGAGCATAAGGCAGCTGTCTATGACCTCTAAACCCCTCTGCAAGAGTGTCCTCCATCTCTGATAGTATGACATCCCAAATATCAAACATCGTCTGTTGTATCAGAGAGTTCACTAGCCACAACTAGATGCGAGTCAATCCCTCACGATAACCCATCCTTGGGAGCAAAGTCCTCCTCATGATAGCATCAAGCAGCCTAGCTATAGGAGTAAGATCTCTAGGTATCTTGCTTGACCCCTCACCAAAAGGCTCTATGAAGCAAGGTAGGACTAGATCTGTAGGAGGCACAAGACCGACGTGAGGGCGTCTAGGAGGCTTTGTCTGACCATAGCAAACCTCATGAAGGCGGATAGGTGACTCTGGAATCCTGAGAATCTCTCTGACCCTGAAGCTCATCGGCCTATAGTCACGGCCTCTGAATGCAAAGTGTATGAACCTGTGGCCTAGGTCAATCCAAAGTGAAGAGTAGAACTCACGGACCCATGATGGAACATAGCAGCTAGTCTGTTCAAGAAGGTCTATCAACCATGGTAGATAAGATAGATGAGGACAAATCTGCTCTCCTATTGTTGCAACAACTGACTCAATGGAGCAAACTCTCTGAGATCTAAAAGCAACACCACTATTAAGATATGCATGATAGAAATCCTCCTGCAGTGGTGTATAGAATCCCTCTGAAGCACGCTCATCCCACCTTGGTGGAAACCAGTCCTCGAACTGCACAAACCTAAGCTGCTGCACCTGCTTGGCTGTGGCTACCCTTAGATCAAGGCGAGTCACTGGAGGTAGACTCTGTGGTCTAGGAGGCGGACGAGAACCCCTCCTTTGTGTCTCAGGCCTTGGTGTCACCTGAGCATGAGTACAACCAGAGTGTCATAACTGTGTCTGAGGTTCCTGCTCTATCTCCTCGGTCTGCTCTGCCTCCTGAGTCTGCTCTATCAGCTGGGTACCCTTTGACTGCTCTGCTAGCTATGCCTGCTGCTCAATAGTCTCCCCCTAAGGCTGACTCTCATCTATAGCAACACGTCATCCTCCAAGTGTGATAGTCCCAGCTGGACTACCATGAAGACTCTCAACCCTCTCAACGGCTGCCCTCTGTGCAGGTGAAAGCTGATCTATAATGCAAACACCACTTCAAGCTCCTCCTCTCTCTACACGCTCTGCGGTGGCTGCAACTGCTACTGCACTCTCAGCCTCCACATCAAAAAGCTTCCGCTTCTTTGTTGTGGTCTTCTTGGCCTTGCCTTTCTCCTAAGTAGTCAAGCGAGGCGGAGGCCTTGGATCCTCATCACCTGGACCACCTCCGGTATTCTTGACACGTGCCATTGCTAGTGCTAAAACGAACTGCTGTCACAGACAAGAATCAACTGCCTCTGACACTCGTGAGTCTTGGCCTCGATCCATACTCATGGGCTTGGCCCCGAGTTCACTAACAACTGCAAAGTATACCACAAGGGCACTGACTCGCTACATGATAGAATAGATCGAATATATGAATAATTACAAAACACATCTAGAGATATGAAACCCTAAGAAGCAAGCATTAGATACGAAATTAGAGGTGATGGCTTGCTACCTGACGAATCGATGACCAAAGAGCAAAGGAACGGATCACGGGGACCACTGGAATCGGTAATTGGACATCTAGGGTTAGGGTTGTGAAGCGGCAGCGGATCAATGCAATGGGCGCAGTGGATGGCAGCTAGGGCTCCAGTGTGGATCACGACGGTGGCGGCGCTGGTGGTGCTGGCAGGCGGCGTGGGCATGCGGTGTGGGCAGGCGGCGCTGGCAGGTGGACGCGTTGGAGCAGGGCGGCGCAGTCAAGCGAGGTGGTGCTACTGCAGTGTGGGCACAGCGGTATGGATGCAGGGCGCGAGCGAGCGCGAGCGATGGAGGCGCGGCGGAGCAGAGGCGCAGGCGTGGCGAAATGAGCAGGGAGCGCAGCGGCGTGGGCAAGCGACGACAATTCGATGGATTAGGGCAAAATATGCGCGCGGCGATTTGGGTTATATGGTGGCCCCCCGTGATGTAAGAGAAAAGGAAAGGAATAGAGTCCTAGATCCAATCGATTTCTATTGACCGAACGCTCCGGTGGCAACGACCGGACGCTGCCACCTAGAGTCCAGTCAACTACAGAGAGGTCCAAATCCCCTCAAGTCATGAATGGACGTGTCTGGTTGCCCTTGACCTGACGCATCCAGAGTTCGGTCGATCCTATGATCATCTCCTTTGCTTGATCGGATGTAGGACCACCATTTGATCGGACGCAGGAAGAACACTGTTTCAGCGTCTGGTCACTCCTTTGCGCTTCTATTCACCTCCTATGAACTTATCGGACGCTGAGATCCAGAGTCCGGTGCAGCGTTTGGTCACCCTTTTTCAGCAAATCTTCAATGTTCCTTCGCGCTACCTGTTCCCAATTAAGTCCCAACTTCAATAAGATCCAAATAAACACCCATTAGGACTGATGTGAGTGACCTCTCTCAAACCCTCAAATTTTTCAAAATATTTTGCCTTAGGCTATACTTCTTTTTAAGAAAATAGGCAATAAAAGGGTAATCGAAAGGAAATGACAAAACAACACTCATGCATATGCAATGCAATACTTGAAATTAATTCTAGTTGCTTGTCAAGTTTGATCCAAGGTTAAGCTTCTTCACTCGCTTTTCGGCGGTTATCTTAACCATGTTAGACAAGCCCTAAATGCATTACCAAGAATTAAACATGTTGTATATTACAATGCAATGCAAGGGACAATACAAGCTCATTTTCTAGTGAAGTTACTAAAATCAAGCACATTGAGCTCATTCCTCAACCGATAAAATGTAGCCTCATCTAGCGGTTTAGTGAAGATATCTGCCTATTGATCCTTGGTCCTTACACCTTCTAGTGAAATGTCATTTTTAACATGATCTCTAAGAAAGTGATAGTGGATATATATGTGCTTGGTGCGAGAGTGTTGAACCAGATTATTAGCAAGCTTTACCGCACTCTCATTGTCACACAAAAGAGGTACCTTTTCTAGAACTACACCATAGTTTAGCAAAGTTTGCTTCATGTAAAGTATTTGTGCACAACAAGCATCCGTGGCAATGTATTCCGCTTTGGCGGTGGACAAAGCCACACTATTTTGCTTCTTGGAGGACCAAGACACAAGTGATCTACCAAGAAAATGGCACCCTCCGGATGTGCTTTTCCTATCAACTTTGCAACCGGCATAATCCGAATTAGAATAGCCAACTAATTGAAATCTAGCTCCTTTGGGATACTAAAGACCAAAGCTTGGTGTGTGCTTAAGGTACCTAAGGATTCTTTTAATGGCTACCAAATGAGCTTCCTTAGGATTATCTTGAAATCTAGCACACATACACATACTAAACATGATGTCGGGCCTAGATGCGGTTAAATATAACAAGCTACCAATTATAGAGTGGTAGAGAGTTTGATCAACCATTTTACCTTCCCTCATCTAGGTCGAGATATCCATTAGATGGCATTGGTGTCTTGATTGGCTTATATTCATCCATATTGAACCTCTTGAGAAGATCCTTGGTATACTTTTCTTGAGAGATGAAAATCCCTTCTCTCATTTGCTTGCCTTGAAAACCAAAAAAGAATGTAAGCTCTCCAATCATAGACATCTGGAACTCCTTCGACATCAATTCACCAAACTCTTTGCAATAATCTTCATTTGATGATCCAAAGATGATATCATCAACATATACTTGACAAATGAAGATTTCTCCATCAAGCTTCTTGGTGAATAGTGTGGTGTCGACCTTCCTAATGGTGAAGCCCTTCTCAATGAGGAAATCCTGAAGGCGTTCATACCAAGCTCTTGTAGCCTGCTTAAGCCCATATAGTTCCTTGGACAACCTATAAACATGATTAGGATATCTAGGGTCTTCAAACCCGGGAGATTGATCGATATAGACTAGTTCATTTATGAAGCCATTTAAAAATGCACTTTTAACATCCATTTGATACAATTTCATTTCATGATGCGATGCATATGCAAGGAGGATACGAATGGTTTCAAGTCTTGCAACCGGTGCAAAGGTCTCTCCAAAATCCAATCCTTCAACTTGAGAGAACCCCTTTGCAACTAGTCTTGCCTTGTTCCTCACTACAACATCTTGATCATCTTGCTTGTTGCAAAACACCCACTTTGTTCCAATGACTCTAGCACCTTGTGGTCTCTCTTCAAGAGTCCAAACTTCATTGCAACTGAAGTTGTTCAACTCTTCATGCATGGCATTTATCCAATCCGAATCTTGAAGAGCTTCTTCTACATTCTTAGGTTCAACACAAGAGACAAAAGAGTGATGTTCAATAAATGAAGCAAGTTTTTGAGACCGAGTCATTACACCCTTTGAAGGACTCCCTATGATGAGATCTTGTGGATGAGCTTGTAGTAGAGGTGAATTTCTTCTATCAACCACTTGAGGCGGAGGTTGTGGAGCATAACATCTTGTGCTTGTGTCACCATTTGATCATAAGAGACATGAGTATCCTCATTTTCTACTCTCCCATCTTTATCACCATCTTGTGGCACATTTGACGAAGAAGGTGGATCAATCACTTGTACATCATCTTCATCATCTTTAGGCTTGATGTCTCCAACCGAAATGTTCTTCATAGCCTCCCTCAATGGTTCATCACCTATATCATCAAGATTCTCATGTGCTCCTTGGGAGCCCTTAGATTCATCAAATTCCACATCATATGTTTCTTCAACCAAACCGGTGGCATAATTAAATACTCAATATGCTTTGGACTTTGATGAGTAACCAACAAGAAAGCCAATATCACAACGTCTTTGAAACTTCCCTAGGTGTTGCCGCTTCTTGTAGATGTAGCATTTGCAACCAAACACCCGGAAGAATAAGACGTTCGGCTTCTTCCCATTGAGCAACTCATAAGGTGTCTTGCCAAGAAACTTTTGAAGGAATAGGCGGTTGGATGCATAGCATGCGGTGTTGATATCTTCCTCCCATAGAGCTTCAGGTGTATTGTACTCATCAAGCATTGTTCTTGCAAGTGTGATAAGTGTCCGGTTCTTTCTCTCAACTACACCATTTTGTTGAGGAGTATATGTTGCGGAGACCTCATGCTTGATGCCAACTTCATTACAATAAGCTTCAATGTTTGTGTTGTCAAACACTTTTCCATTATCACTTCTTATCTTCTTGAGCTTCACTTCAAACTCATTTTGTGCTCTCTTGACAAACTTCTTGAAACATGATGCAACTTCAGTCTTGTCATGATGCAACTTTGGTCCAAATAAGTCCATGTGGAGGAGCTCTAGCACTCTTGTTGTTGACATGAAAGCTTTTGTAGGATTAGTGTTTGCAACTTGTTTGTCGGCTTGACATGCACTACAAAGCTTGTCCTTCTCAAATTTCACATCCTTCAACCCTCTCACCAATTCATTCTTCATAAGCTTCTTGAGTGAGCTCATCCCAATATGAGCAAGTCCTCTATGCCATAGCCACCCAAGTGATGTTTTAGTCAATAGGCATGTCTTCAAGTTAGCATCTTCAGAGGCGAAATCCACTAGATATAGGTTGTTGTATCTAAATCCCTTAAATATAACTTGATCATCATCTTTCTTAGATACAACCACTTCATTCTCGGTAAACAAGCATTGGAAGCCAAGATCACACAATTGTCCAACGGATAGCAAGTTGAAGCTCAATGAAGCAACATATAGGACATTTGAGATTGAATGATCATTTGATATTGCCACTTTGCCCAATCCTTTGACTTTGCCCTTTGAATTATAACCAAATGTTATCCTTTCTTGGCCATCAACTTCTTCATCTAGTGAGGTGAACATACGAGGATCACCAGTCATATGTTGAGTGCAACCACTATCAATTACCCAATGACTTTGTAACACCTCGGGTGTTTTAAATAATAAAACAGGACATGTCATCATATGCATTGCAAAGCATATGGTCATATTGAGAACTTTGATATGCATTCACTAAAACAAGTTTATATTTGTGTTATAAGTGTTGCCTTGTAGTGTTTGAATCATGTTCCAAGTTTTGTTTGGATTGGGATTTTCGAAAACCCTAATTTCGGCCTTTAAGTTTTGACCTGAAAAACCCATTTCAAAATCAAAGCACATTTTAGGGTTGAGCCTTAAAGCAAAAATGTAGAGCTTGTTGAGTTGTACAAAGTTTGTTTTTGGAGTTTTCAAAGTTGTTTAGAAAAATTTGGAGTAATTTGAAAAGGCGTAATTCTTTAAATGTCCCCTTTTTGAATTCAAATTTGCATTTCAAAATGTAGACCGAATTTGGGTATGGTTATAAAAGCAAAGTTGTAGAACTTTGAATTTTGAACAACTTTTGTTTTTGGATATTTTTGAGTTGTTACATAAATTTGGGAGTAATTTCAATTTTAAAATGGATGGCAATTCTGTAAATACGATGAACAGTGCTCACCACTTAAGCTACATCACCGGCGACCTTCGTTTTGGTTCCAGGCGCGCGCGTGGCCATTTTCGGCGTCGTGCTGGTGCGGTGAACGCCGTGGCATGGCTTCTCCTTGCTTCGGAGCCGCGTTATAAGTACTGAGCCGCCGCCGTTTGTCCCCGCTTCCTCGCTCTGCTTTTCCCGACGTCACCGATCATTTTCGTCGAGCCCTTGCCGTCGAACCAGCGCCCGTGACATCGCAGCAAAGCGTGTCCCAGCTCCGCTAGTTCCTTGCGCACCCAGCAAACCAGTCCTTGTTGCTTGACTTCGCCGGGAACCATCGCTCATCGCGTTTCTTCCTCGCGGCCGGCAGCACCTCCGTCGTAAGCGCTTCGTCGTGGCCAGAGCTCCACGGTGCGCCTCTGTCCCTGCTTTGCACAGCTCCGGCTTCGCCTTGTTGCCGTGGTTCTTGCTGCCTCATTGATTGACCATTTTGTCCACTGCAGTCTCCGGTTAACCGCCGTCACCGTCGCTTGCGCCGCCACAGCTGCTGTGATCGTCGACCCATCTCTTCGCTGCTCCTTCGGCCCCGTTCTTTGCTCCAGCGCGTTCGTGGTGAGCTCCTGAGTCTTCCTAGGCCGTTGGTTTAACTGCTACCACCGTCATTTCACCGGCGTAGCGCAGCCACGTCGTCGTGGCCGCCATGGCCGGTGTCAAGCTCGAACCCCGCTGTAATTGCTCAAGCTAGTGACTCCAATCGATGCGTTGGGTTGTGGGGAATGTGTTGGTACCGTCACTGTGGCCGGAGGTTTCACCGGCGGCGAGTTATCGCTGGTCAGAGCCGTCGCTGCCGTGGTCAACGCACGGACATCGAGGATGACAGGTGGGGTCACCTTGTCAGTGAGCGGGTGATTTGAAAAATGATTTTTCCTTTTTCAGAAATGAATGAATAGTGTCTATTTTTGTTATTTTTGTGTAGATTTATTTAGACCTCCAAAAATTATGAAAAGTTTTGTGTGACTTCTCTATGATGTGTATTATTTAGGAAAAATATGAAATGTTGTTTTTCAGTACTTTTTGGATGTGATAAAAATTTCTCAATTAATTAATAAATGAGTTTCCATGATTTTTCTAGGCTTATTTATTTATCCAAAAATTATGAAAATTGTTTTGCCACTTAGTTATTATGAGATGAACATGTACAAAAATTTTGGGCTCAATTGGAACAAGTTGATTTATTTCATAATTTTGAATTAAATGATTAATTCATAAAAGCAAATAGTAACCTTTAATGATTTAGGTTTTGATTGAATTTTTGATTGAGTGATGTCCTTGGGTCATTAGTGGGTAATGATCTTTGGCAATTGATGTATGTATTACAAAATAGGTTTAGTTAGTTTGACTTGTAGCTGTACCGCGAAGGAAAGTTGTATTCAAGTTATTACTTTTGCATCCATCATCGAGCATCATATTTTGTATCTCGCATCATGTTAAACATGGCATTGTTACTACGTGTAGTGAATGAAGGTGAGCACGTGGTAGTTGATCAAGTGGTTGAGGAAGTTAATCCGTCTATTGAGGTCAGGTTGGATAATTGTGGTGCGACTCCGGAACCAGATTTTTCCGTCAACGAAGGCAAGCCACGGATGCATTTAAACCTACCTTGTGTTTTACAAATTGATTTCGCTTTTGCTTTTCTTTACCGCATTAAGTGATTAGGAGTTAAGTGAAAACCTAATTGATGCATTACCAACCTTGTTTTCCATATCTACCTTGTTAACCATTTTAATTCGTATATGCCTAGTTATGTTTAGCTATGCTTAGAACGATGAAAGTCGGGTGGTTACCTGTCACCTGCAAGTTTTAAAAGGAACTTTGCTTACTTATGTTATCATGTGATATGGGAATGTGGAGTAATAAATCTAGACTAGGCGGACTCGGTGTTGGGGAGCCACAAGACATGGAGGTCATGTGAGCGGGTTCTTTCTGCCTGTGTCGATTGAGGCCTGTACCGTTGTTGAACTATGGGAGCTGAGACTTTGTAGTACTAACCGCATACTCCGGTAAGCCTTGACTTGGCTATTCTATTATGAGAATGGCTACTCGCGCACTAGGGTGGAGAGATGGCAGGAATAGCGTGTACCCACGTGGCAATGGGCTGGATTGGTGGAGTACTGTATTCTCGGGTGGCGTGGACCCGTTCTTGTTTTAGAGGATCCGAGGGTAGGTTGATATATGTAGGTCGGGGACCTGCATATGTCGTGTGGTCTAGAATCCCCAGCTGGGTTTTAATCGGTTTGAATTGTCGTTGCTCCTCGGTTATGGAGACTCAACTCACTGTTCATCATCGTAGTGTTAATAACTGAAACTTGAGCCTGGTTTGAGAAGGTGTTGGATACGAAGTCTCATGATCTCAATGCGGATCGTGTCAGCTTTGTATATGATCTTAAGAAGTTTTAAATGTTGATATAAAGAATTTTGTTAAAAAGCTTTTATGCAAAAGAACTTTGATTATTGCTAAACCATACCTTGAATCCCCTGAGTCTGCATTCCTGCGTTCTATTAATTCTTATTTTGGTTAAGTCTTGTTGAGTACTTTTGTACTCAGGGTGCGTTGACCCTTGTTGCAGGTGGGGCTCATGAGCAGATCTGTTTTGGATCGTGCTGCATGACTGTTGTTCAGTGCGATGACGATAAGTAAATGCGTGGTCCTTGGGCAGGACAACTTATTTGTGTGCTCTGTAATATGTTATAATGCCACTCCACTACTTTGGTTTGTATTATTTATCGAACTTAGTTGTATGGTTTGAAACAAATGGTTTGCAAACTATATTATTGTAAGTCTTCCGCTAATCTTTACTCTGATGTATCTATTTGAATAAACTGTTGTAATACTGTAATGACTCTGTAATGTGATCCTGCTCAGAAA
This sequence comes from Miscanthus lutarioriparius, assembly GCA_904845875.1. Lineage (NCBI taxonomy): Eukaryota > Viridiplantae > Streptophyta > Magnoliopsida > Poales > Poaceae > Miscanthus > Miscanthus lutarioriparius. Next base: position 36,095,178 of record CAJGYO010000017.1, on the reverse strand, counting down.
TCGTGGATGATTCGGGGTTCCCTGAGGACACCCGACAATCTTCTTAAGTTACCAGGAAAATATGCATGGATGTCAAAGGTCGTTGGACAGTGACAGGTGCATGTGGGCCCTATAATTTAGGAGGTTCTGCCACAGACTTCCACCGGTCTTGTAGTTCACCTACACACAAGAGATTAAGCTTGTTTAGGGACCCAAACTTGTTGAGGACCCTTGACTTTATCAACAAGTGACTTTACAACCTAAATTTTCTTAGGCCTATTCTTGTTGGGAGGTCCTAAGAATATGACTTTCATTTTTCCACTAGAGTCCTTTCTAAGCATGTAATGAGCATTGGAAGCAAAAGGTCTAGCATGCTTAGACATGGGTTGTGGTGGAGGAGTTTGACACTCATGGGCAAAGTGGCCTTCTTGTCCACACTTAAAACACATCTTTGGCTTTGGCTTTGACTTATGTTGTTGTTGGTGTTGAGCTTGAGCTTTCTTCTCTTGATGTGCCAAGTATCCAATTCCACTTCTATCCATCTTCATGACGGTGTTCATTAGTAGCTCACTTTGAAGATGTTGACCTCTTGTGAATTTGCTCAACCCGATCTTGAGATGTTCTTTTTCTAGCTTGAGCTTCTTGTTCTTTTCGTTGAGCCCATTATGATTTTTCTCCTTCTTGAGTCTCTTATTCTCTTCTTTGAGCTTCTCATTCTTAAGAATTAGATCACTATCATGGTCAAGGTTCTCTATCATAATAGTGTTTGTGGTTGATAGCTTTTCAAGATCTTTCTGAAGCTTCTCATTCTCATTCTTGATCTTGACATACTCATCATAGTTGTTAGACTCAACCACTTGCTTGCCTTTGCTACTAGGACCTTGCTCAATGCTCTCAATGATCAAATCATCACATGATGTAGCTATATCAATCTTAACAACATGGTTGGTAGCATCATATAGCTCATTGGATAATAGCTCATTAGAGACAACAAGATTATTATAATTGATCTTGCGATTTGTATATTCTTCTTTTAGCATATTGTAGCTAGTGATGAGCTCATTATGTACCCCCTTAAGTTTATCATATTTTTCTTTAAGCTCTTTCTTAGAAGATTTGAGCTCCTCAAGTTTAGATGACATAGCTTCATTTGCTTCTCTAAGCTCAACACTAGCCTTTTCGGCTATGCCACATTTAGCTAAAAGTGAGTCATTCTTAAGTTCTAGCTTTTCATTTTTAGCTCTTGTCTTTCTAATGATCTTAGTATATTGTCACACCCCAAAAATTTCATTTTGGGTTGTGAATAGTTTTCACTGAATAAAATTAATGATTTTATCATTTTTTAAAGTTTCCAAGATTTAATTAGGGTTTTTGCAATTTATAATGTGGAAAATGTTAATTTTTAAATAACTTTTATAATATAATATGAAGGGTGTTGCATTCATGCCGGTTGCATTTGGTGTTTATGAGTGCAAATGGTTTTGAAATATGATAGAGCGACGTTTCTTTCTCTCCGGGGATTTTTCTAACCTTTTTTGGAATTAAATTCCATTTTTCCTTGAGCTTAATCTTTTTCCTTGATCTTTGCAACAATCTTTTCATGAGCTCAAACAACTTTAGTTGAGTTCCTCATCCATCAATCTATCTCCAGGATTTTTTCGGGGATTTTTCTGAGCTCCGGGCTATTTTTCATGGCTTTTAAAGTAATTCTAGATTTTCTGGAAATATTTTAATTCACGAAATTAAAATAATCCCAAAAACCCTAATTTTTTCACCGACCTAAACCCTGCATATAAATACATGCCGCCGTTCTCCTTCTCGCGCTGATCGTAAAAGTACGATCGGTTTCGCGACCCGCCAAACCGTTTGCCCTACATCTATCGCCGAAGTTGCGATGGCAAACTTTTCCGGCGAATGTTCGGCGAGCTTTTTCGGCCAACTCCAGTGTCCCCTATGAATTCCGAGACCATCACAAGGTTCCTATCGATCTCCTCTACACCGTCTCGTGTTTTGTTTCGCGAATCCATCACCGTTTGACCCGTTCCCCATCCTTTCTTTTCCTTCTCCGACGAGCATCACCATTGTCGGCCATCCCTTGCCCTCACGGCCAGCCCCAGGCCATGGGCTAGCGCTACCATGTCGCTGCCTGGCCCCGCCGGCCATCCCTTGCCCCCGCTGGCCGAGCCTCTGGCCGAGGCCGCCCCCTCTCCTCCCTGTGCCCCTGCGCGAGCCCCTGTGCAGCTTTGCTGCTTGCTGTGCCGCGGCCCCAGCCCGGCTCTGCCCTCGCGCGGCTCTCCCTGGCCGGTCGCCAGCCCCCGCCGCCAGTTTTCCCGGCCGACCCTGCTTCCCCTCCCAGCCGGCCTTGTGTTTTCCCTGTGCAGTGCCGCGTGAACAGTAATCCGTAACTCTACTGTAGCTATTTCGATCCAGAGGAAGAAGAAAGACTATTTCGCGATTATTTATTTTCTGAAGTCGCAGATAGGTCCCTGATCCATTTAACTTCCGTCCTTTTCATCTATTATTCATCCGTATGATATCCGAATTCAATTCTTTCAGTTTCATCTTTCCAATATGTATTCACATCATTGTTTAATCCCACCAATACTAATTATTTTATTTATTTCAGCGTTTTTTAAGTGAAATACCTGAAATGCCCCTCCTCCCGATAAATCTTCCGGAGTACGTATCTTTTCCGTCCGATCTCCGTTTTCAGCGGTTTTTGCGCTCACGCGATCGTAGAAACAAGACCTATGCATAAGTAACATTTTCATAAGTTGTTTATCATGTTTGGTGTACTGCTTTTATTTATTTGTATATGTTTGCTTGTATGTCTATGCGCTCGAAGTTTGCCGTGATGGAAGAGAAGTCATCGATGGATCCCGAAGACCAAGAGTTTGAGTTGTTATCCATTTCTAAGCCTAAGGCAAGTGTCCTTGACCATCTTGCTTCTACATTTGTTTTACTTTGAGTTAGTGTAGTTAGACCATTAGTTGAATGCTAAGTCATAATTTGAATCCCATGTTAGGGATTACTAGAACTTGATGTTATCGTCCTTGTAACTTGGGTTGGTTGGGTAGCTGTCTTGCTTAGCTTGCAGTCTTGGGTTGGAAAGGTTATCATTTAATATTGATTAATGATTTATGCAACTTGGGTTGGTAATGTTTATAGCAACATGGTGAATAGAAATCCGGCAGGATGGTTGGTTTTGGTGGAGGTGTGTGCCAAATTTGGGGTAAATGTTTTCTGGTGGATTTGTTGGAATTGGTGGAATGGATTGTGCTCGTTCCTGCTTGGATTCTAAGGACCGGTTCATGGACAAGTAACCTAGCTTACAACGCAACCTCGAGGGCTATATGGCTCTGGCACTAGCCAAGTAATTAGTTTCATCCAAGTTATGCTACATCGGGTCAGTTTGTGTGGCACAAGAGGGGGCTTCTGCAGTGGTATTGGTACCCACTATTAACGGTTAGAAACCTTAGTGAAGGTGTAAAACAGACTTGGAGGGACTTTGTAAAGGCCTTGTAGTGTGACCCCACTGAGCACCTAGGTAGTGTGAAGCGTGATGGGGAAACATGACTCGTGGTGAAAGTGTGCAACCTCTGCAGAGTGTAAAACCGATATATCAGCCATGCTCACGGTCAAGTGCGGCCTGGACTTCTTGATTAGATGGCTCTAGTTCAGTTGGGAGGCTTGGATGGAATCCAAGTGTTGGTTTGCTTGGATGGGATCCAGGTGTGGTGCTCGGATGGGATTCGAGTGTTGGTTACAGTGGTTCTCCGAGGTGAAGGAAGATCTCACCTAGTTAAATAGGTGCTTAAGGTTTAAGGTAATAGGTGTGTTCCTTAAGGGCTTGTGTTAAACCCTGTTAGCCTTTCCTTGTGTTGGCCCGCATGTCATACTTTCCTACACTTGCGGAGTACATTTCGATGTGCTCACCCTTCTCTTTGTCCCCTTTGCTACCCCACCCAGCGGTTCGGACTAGAAGATGGAGTTTCTAGAAGATGGCGTTTCCTGAAGATGACGTCGATGCTAGGCTGGTGTACCCCCGGTCAGCTGCCTAAAGGGATGGAGACCTTGCTCTGCTGGAACTCTGATGTAATTTTGTGTTTAGACCCTCTGGTCATTTTTTATATATGTAATCACTTTTGTAATAAACATTGCAATGTATCATTTTGTCATCGCATATATGAATAAACAGATCCTGGCATACATGTGATGTGCATTCGGTTTTGTTTTATGAAACTGGGTGTGACATATATTGATTAAGCAACTTGACAAGATCATCATAAGAAGGTGATTCAAATTCATCATCACTATCACTATCATTATTGCTAGCATGATCATCACCACTACTATCATCATCATTTGATACCTTTCGTTCACCCTTAGCCATAAGGCATAGGTGTGTAGAGGATGGTGGCGGTGGTGTCGATGAAGATGGTAAAGAGTCAATCACAATAGCGGCCATCTTCTCATTCTCACTATCATCATCGGATGAGCAACTTGATGAATCAATATCCGTGAGCCAATCACCGATGATGTATGCCTTGCTATTTTTCTTCTTCTTGTGGAAATCCTTCTTCTTGACATCCTTCTTCTTGTATGGCTTGTTTTTCTTCTTCTCATCTTCATCTTCATCACTTGAGTCATCTTTCTTGCCCTTATTCTTCTTCATGTATTTGTCTTTCTTTGGCATGGGGCATTGATGTGCTAGATGACCAAGTTCTCCACAATTATAGTAATCCATCTCGAAGATTTGCTTCCTTCTATTGCTAGTGAAGAACTTATTTTTGCCATCAAATTTGGCACCGTTCTTGTTGAGCTTCTTAAGCATTTTGGCGGTTCTTCTCACCACGAGAGTAGGACTTGCATCATCAATTTCATCATCACTTGAGCTCTCATATTCAACTCTTGCTTTGCCCTTCTCTTAGTTAGCCTTGAATGCCAAGTCTTTCTTCTTGGTGGAAGAAGAGCCATCTTGCGGTGTGATGTGCATATACATCTCATGTGCATTGATCTTTCCTAAGATTTGCGTTGGTGTAGCGGTGGAAAGATCACCTTGATGAAGCACGGTCAAAATGTGCCCATATTTGTCAATGAGGAGGACACTCAAGATCTTTCTTACAACATCGGATGGTTGTATTTGTGTAAGTCCGAGCCCATTGACTTCCTCTACAAGAACATTTAAGCATGAGTACATCTCATTAGCACTTTCTTTAGGAAGCATCTCAAAAGAATTAAGCTTTTTCATGACGAGATGATAGCGTTCCTCACGCTCACTCTTTGTTCCCTCATGGAGCGCACAAATGTCCGACCATAGTGCATGGGTGTCCTTGTGGTTCCGCACACGATTAAACACATCTTTGTAAAGGCCTCTAAAGATGGTGTTTCTAGCCTTTGCATTCCATTTTTCATAATTCACTTCATCGCCTTGAAGGTTGGTGGGATCCTTAGGTTTTGGAAAGCCTTGTGAGGTGACTCTAAGTATTCCAACATCTAAGGCTTCTAAATAAGCCTCCATGTGGATTTTCCAATAAGGAAAATCATCTCCCTCAAAGATAGGAGGAGGTCCATCCCCATGGGACATCTTTATCTAGGTGGTTAAGCCTAAATTCGTAAGCACAAAGCTCCGATACCAATTGAAAGGATCAAGATGCCCAAGAGGGGGGTGAATTGGGCTAATTCTAAAATTCTTTGCAATAATTAAACCATACACTTAGCCCACTTCACCCCTTATGCCTAGAATGTGTTCCTATTGATCTACCGCACAAAAGTTTTGCACCCTAGGTTCTAATCCTACTCTAGCATGGCAATTCTAAGAATGTAAAGACAAGAATTGAATTGTTCAAATGTAAATGCTTAAAGTAAAGAGAGGAGAAGGAACACGGCGATGTTTCGCTGAGGTATCGGAGAGTCGCCACTCCCTACTAGTCCTCGTTGGAGCACCCGTGCAAGGGTGTAGCTCCCCCTTGATCCACGCAAGGATCAAGTGCTCTCTATGGGCTGATTCTTAGACACTCCGTCGCAGTGAATCACCCACAACCGCTCGCAACTTGAGTTTTGTCATCCACAAGCTCCGCTGGATGATCACCAAATTCCCAATCACCACCAAGCCATCTAGGTGATGGCGATCACCAAGAGTAACAAGCATGAACTCTCACTTGACCACAACAAGCCTAATGAGAAGGATGGATACACACTTGCTACTCTCCTTGCACTAATGAGGCCTTAATCTTGGACTCTCAAATCTCAATCACCTCACTAAGCTCTTGCTCTCCTTAGCACTCTCAAGGGTGTTTCTTAGCTGAACAAATGGGCAAGAGACCTCCCTTGGATGAATAGAGGAAGTATTTATACCCCCTCATTTAAAATGAACCATTAGGAGGTTGCGTCAGCACTCTGTGGGGTGACCGGATGCTCCGGTCAAGGTGACCAGACGGTTCGGTCAGTTATCCCCACCATAGAGCCGTTAAGTTGTGACCAGACTCTGACCTACGTCCGGTCAGCACTGACTGGACGTGTCCGGTCATGAAAACTGCTCTTTGGAACCTTACTGATGTTGACCGAACGCTGGGGCCCAGAGTCCGATCACTTCGCTGTACAGCATCCAGTCAGTAACCGGATCCTGACCAGTGTCCAGTCAGCACTTACCGGACACATCCAACAAGGAAATTCCCTCTCTAGAACCTCTCTAGAGTTGACTGGACTCTGGCACCCAACATCCGGTCACTTTTCACTCAGCATCCAGTCGCAACCAGACGGCTCTAGTTGATCAAATGAACTGACTGGACTCACCCTTCAGCGTCCGGTCACAACTAGACCAGCGTTCGGTCAGTCATTTGACCCTCCATTCACTTCCAACTCGAAATCATATGTGAATGAAGTTTGCTCCAATTGATCTTCGGGCTACTCCTGAGCTATCTAGTGCTAGATTTAACAAGTGTGCATCACACCTAACCCACTAGACTCACCTAGGTCAAGCTATTAGTCCATACCCCCCTTAATAGTACGGCCAAAGGAAAAACAAAGTCCTAAACTACTCTAAGTGTCTCTTCAACACCAAACGACACTTAGAACTAGTCCATCCTTAACCTTGTCGTCCATCCTTTAAAAACAGAAACGATTTCCATCGTAGGGGCATGACAACCATAATTGCCTAATTAATTGCCATTACCATGACCTAACTTAATTGCCTCTGCAAAACACACGTTAGTCATATTAATCTCGTGTTGTCATTAATCACCGAAATCCAACTAGGGGCCTAGATGCTTTCACACCCAACCTATCTAAAATTTGAGCTCACCTTTTGTGGTCATTGATGACAAAGGGGGAGAAGTAATTCACAAAGATAGGGGGACAGAAGTAAGTTTGACAAAGTAAGAGGATCAATTAAAATTTTGAAACACACAAGTAGGGGGAGCAAGCTCATAAACTTGTTTGTTGCATTTGTATGTACATTACATATGTTTGCTTGCATGGCATAAGTTCTTAAATTTCCTATCCATGCTTATGTGGTGTATGCTAGATTATAGAACATGATTAATGAAATAAAAACTAGCATGCATAGGATAGCTAGATACACCTTGATATTTTACAAGTGACACTAGAACCTTGCTTCTAATGTTGATCTCACGAGGTATCTAATTTGTCTTTATTTTTCAAGTGGTATCTAGCAAATCATGGTGCTAAGGATGGTGTTCAAATGACAACTCTAATTTGTATCACGCTTCAAAGGTCTATTCTTTACACCTTAGCATCATTTGGTAGCTATTACTCTCTCAAACTTCCAATCCATGCATATGTGCAAGCTTTCTAATCTAAACTCTTAGCACATATGTAGGGGAAGCTAATACTACCAACTTGGGTTGATGAAACTTGTCTATAACCTTTACACATGGTAATATGCTTGGGCAAGCAACATGAATCCAAAAAAGTTTCATTGAATATCTTTGTAAATAGGTTGTCATCAATTACCAAAAAGGGTGAGATTGAAAGCCCTAATTTTGTTTTGGATAATTCATGAAACCTAGCACTAACCTTTGTCATAAGTTGTGATATGAGCTAGGTTGGTGCAATGGTGATGATCACATGAAATGATGAGATGACCACACGTGATGATGATCAATTGCTCAACTTGGAAAAGAAGAAAGAGAAAAACAAAACCCTATGGAGATCAAGGCAAAGGTATAAATAGGGGTTTTGTTTCGGTGATCAAGACACTATAGAGAGTGTGATCACATTTAGGGTAGATGGCCGTACTATTAAGAGGGGTTCTTAACTAGACAATTTAGTCATCTAGTGCCACTAGGTATTGGACTTCATGCATTGCATATAGGCCTAGTGCACATCAGAGAGCAAGAAAAAATATTTATCAAAAATGATTTGAGAAATGCTAACTTGGCTCTAACATGTTTTGAGAAAACACTTTGAGAGTTAGCATCGCTTGTGAAAAGTTGCTCAAAGTTGCCATGGAACGAAACGTGAAAAAGTTTGCAACTTAGGGATGGGTTTGGTGCCTGGGTGGCACCGCCACCCCTAGTCCGATGCACCGTCGCCCCTGTGGCAGTGCCTGGCTAACCTGGTTCTGAGCGCGAGCATCGGAGTGGTGACCGGACACAGCGGCGTGCACCACCATGTGTGTGACGGTGCACCGTCGATGGCTGTTCGATGCCACCACCGCTTTTTAACCGAGGCTGGGTTTGCTGGAGTTAAGGCCAAGGGGGCACCGTCTTGGTCACCGTCGTGGGTGGCGGTGCACCGCCCTATTTATCCAGAGAGAAGGGAAAATGGGGACTCGGCTAGGGTAGCACCACCACCACCTGTCTAGTGCCACCGTCACCCTGTCCGGTGACCTACTAGCCATTGGTCGACCGTTGGAATTCGACCATTGAGGGCACCATCACCCCTTGTCCGATGACTGCACTGCCCTATCCGGTGCCCTCGTAAAAAGTAGCTTCAAGGGGTAACGACTCTATTTACTTTTGTGGCTAGCTATAAATAGAGGGTGTGGACAGCCTTGGCCACTCTCTTGGCACCTCTTATACATGTGCACACCCATTGGAAGCTGAGCAACATACTCCACTCACTTGTTCACTTGATTTCATCATCTTGGGTGAGATTGTAGAGCCTCTAGTGCATTGCATTGAGTTGCATCATCTTGTGCACTAGTTGGGTGATTTGGGCTGGTTGTGAGCTTGTTACTCTTGGTGTTTGCCAACACCTAGATGGTCGGGTGATTGGACGATCGTTGAGCAGAGTTGGTGATTGTCTCCGGCCTCGATCGGTTGCTTGTGCAGGTTCTTGACCTTCTCCCAGCGAAGAGCCAAAAGGTACTCTATTGGATTGCGCGTGTCATTGAGCTACCTCACTTGTGGGTAGGTTCTTACGGTGTCCAATTGTCTGGATGAGGTTCGTGCAACACCTCTTAGCCATCGAACCACTAAGTGTTGGTCTACACAACGGGGACTAGCGTGCCGGCAAGCACGTGAACCTCGGGAGAAAAATCTTGTGTCTCTTGTGTGCTTGGATTTCTCCCGGTGATTGGATGTCTCCACTTTGTGATTGGTTCATTCCTCGACTCGATGGTATAATCACCCTACTCACTCTTTTACATTCCTTGAAAACTAGTTGTCAAGCTCTTTAGTGTAATTAGTCTTTGAGAGCTTGTTAATTTGGTTAGTGTGGCTCTTTAGTTAGTCGTTGAGAGCACACTAGCTTAGTGAGTAGTGATCTAGCTTGTTGTGTGTGCTAGTGATCATAGCAACTAGAATTGTTGGGATAGGTGGTTTGCAACCCTTGTAGAGCTAGAGCAAAATTGCATTACGCCGTTTGTCATACTAATCAATTGCTCTAGTGCTCTTGTAGATTTTTAAATAGGCTATTCATCCCCTCTCTAGCCAAATTAGGACCTTTCACCGTCGAAGCTCTTGATCGGGAGAGACCTCGTGGGTGCAAGGACGTCACCGGATTGCCCTAGGTAGGCGAGCAAGCCTAGGATGCCATCCTTTGGTTGTCGATCAAGCGATCAACAACAAACATGGGGTTGAAAAGAGGGCAAAAAGAGTACTAGATGTAAAAAGAGTGATTGGATGTTGGATGATCTCAATCGGCCTTGATCCTCTCTCGTATATAGAGGGGATGGTCTTATCCTAATAGAAAATAAGTCCAGATTTGGAAACCAAATCGGTTTGGATTAGGAAAGAAAAATCAGTCTGGCTGGTCCCAAACCAGCCTAGCCGGTTTCCACGTGGGCTGGGTAGCCACACAGGCTATAAAACTGGCCTGGCCGGTTCAAACCTGGCAGGTTCTGAAACCGGCCTTGCAGGTTTTGCTGCGAGCCTAGCGCAGAAAATCTTCCGAAAATTGTATCTAATTCTTACGAACTCCAAACGAGGCAGTATATATATATGTTTTTTGATTAACTCGACAAGAGAAACACAATGGTGTAGTCCAATCTTGCATTTGAGAAACTTGGAAAAACTGGCCTAGCCGGTTCCGGCTAGGTCAACCTCCCGAAACGTCGTTTCCTTCGTCCGGGCTCCAAATGGATGATCCAAATATGCTCGCTGACTATCTCGATGATATAAACATGATGGCGAAGTCCATTATATACTTCGGCCACTTTTGGTTGTCAACAAATAGAGTACTAGAAAACAAATCAACTATTATGTGTTTGACACTTACCCTTTGAGGGATCGCCGGCCTTGGCCTCACGTGACTTTACCGCTTACCCTAGCCTCATTGTAGATCGAGCGACTTGGCTCGTTGCTAGTTTCGTCGTTCGGCGCCCCATGCCCGTCAATGGGCTTGGTAGCGAGCTTCTTGGGCTTAGGCTACATGTCGCGATAGCCGTGGTGGTCTGCTTGCCCATGCTAGAGATCGTTGGCGGACCCGTCGCGCGTGCCCATTGCTCTCGATCCCCTGGTTCAGAGCGGCCACGTGTCATCACCGGCTGGACTCGAACTCCCGGAGATGTGGGCCGAGGAGCCTCTAGGCCCTTCGTTTGGCCGATTTTGTCGCCAAGTGGGCGGTTTCTCCACGCGCACCCTTCCGTTGCCGCTTGATGTAGTCTTTTGATATTCCTCTGTCATTGCACTGGTAGAGAGAGTCAGCGGCGCTTCGGTGCACTGTGCTCCGCGTGGTGCGAACCATCATGCCACACGGCGACGATTCAAGGGGTGAACCACCATAGCATTTTGAATGTGCGGATTCGAGCCATCGGTCCGGCATGTAGGGTTCAAGAGGAGTGTGGCTCCTCGATTCCAGCGCGTGGTGGTTTCGCCGCGTGGTGGAGTGGGACGTGGCTGCTCAGGGGTCTCATGTGTCCCGTAGCCGTCCCTGTGCCTGATTCATAGAGTAAGGGGGCGTTGGCTCCCAAGGCCAGTGGACCTATAGGTAGATCCTCCATTGGTGGCTGATTGGCCGACCATCATCGTCTCGTGTCCCTCCACTCCAGGTTATAAATTGTCCTTTAGCGAGGGCGGCTGGAAGGCACTCCACACAGACTTCACTCAATCTCCACCACCATGATAGTAAACTAGCTATAGTGAAGCAGAAATTACCATGTCAAAGGTACATAGTGCTTTATGCTTTTTTTTGAAACAATTCCCCTCTTTTTTGAAGAAAATTGTAGTGCCCTTAAGGAAGAAAAATCTACCTCCTCTTGAAACCATTGTAGCAACAATAATATTACTTTTGTACGTATAAACATTACTCTACCAATTTAGGCTCTCTGTCTCTCTCAATGGTCCAAAAGAAAAACTCCATTTCTTCTCGAAATGAAAAATAAGAAGCCTTCAACAAACTACTACAAAAAACAATTAAACCACACCATCCATAACGGGTAATTCAACTACAGCAAATTAACAAACTATGCTTAATTAGAAATTCCAACATGAGATTTCAAACAGCATAAAATGCTCACATACACATCTACAGAAATTTGTATTCCATTTCCCATCATTATTTTCCACTTGAAACAAAAAAAAAACTTTGAATACCTTTAAATACTGTTGCTATTCTCCTCCTTTTTAGGAAAAAAAGGTTAACTCACTTCTTAAAATCTGATAACTTCAGAAGTGGAATCACAGTAGCATCAACAGTGTTGCTCTTATTAAGTTAAAAGTTACTCGATTACTGATTTAAGCTTGTCTTAACTGTGTGAGAACAAATGTTTTGCCTCATCGAAATGGAAAACTAATGAAGTCTTGAACTAACAACCAGAACAAGCACTTGAAGTAACCATCGGTAACCATGGGATGGGATTCAACTATCACCACTTCAGAAACTAATTCACATGAGGTGCAAACATCTCAATGGAAAGAAGACAATTTCGATATAGACATTTATAAATTAAAATATTTGAAAGATCTTAATTATTGCTTCTCTGACTGTTCCTAAAACTGACTGAAAAAGTTGATGAAACATGAAACCGAGTCTTGAACTTGCTACCCCATCCCACATCTAAAAGCTGGGATTTTTGAAGTTTGCCCTCTTTATTAACCCACATCTACCATGCAGCCCTACTAGTAGTGGCAGCTTACAGCAGCAGTCACCGAAGCTGCAGAAGCGGAATTCTAGAAGGCACCTCGCAGGCGCAGCTTGGCGGTGGCGCCCCCCGGCTGCTTCTGGAGCATAAGCAGGTCGTCGCAGTCGAACCCGCAGCCGCAGGTGGGGCTCTCGAGGAAGTTGTCAACCCCGAAGTCGGCGGAGACGATGCCGATGGAGAACTCGAGGTTGTCGCCGCTGCGGGTGACCTCGACGATGTTGAGCCAGAAGAGGAGGACCTTGACGGAGACGCCCTCGAGGTCGGTGAGGTGGTCGGTGGCGATCGTGCCGCTGATCTCGGTCTTGTAGCGGAGAGTGTAGGATCCCTGGATGGAGAACTCGCAGGAGGAGGATCCATTGAGCGTGGCCGTGAAGGCGCCCGTGGCGTTGTCGAGCGTGTAGGAGACCACGCCCTTGGGGAGGATCCCCGGTGGGAAGTCGTAGTCGGCGAGGACTTCGTACGCCGTCGGCTTAGCGAAGGCGGTGCCGCTCGCCGCAGCGCGCGGCGGCGACGGCGAGGAGGAGGAGGAGGCGGTGGGCGAGCATAGCTGATTGGGGAGGAGAGCAGTGGAGTGGAGTGCGGCTTCGGTTTGGTTTGATGAACAAGGGAAGGAGACGGATGGCTTTTATTGTGCTCTGCTGCAGTGTGCTCTGTGCTGGTTTGAACGCCGGGTCCTACACCGTCCGGCTCCCAAGCAAACGTGTCCTTAATCAACCAATAGGAAATAAAGTGTAATGGCCAATGCTTTTAGTTTCTTTCAATCCTTTACTATGACATAGCCAGTAGGATTTTATGAAAAAGACCTTTGATTACTTTTTTTAATTTAAGGGTCATTAACAATAACAATCGCATGACACTAAAAAAATAACAGCCAACCTATAAGAAACTAAGTGGTTTTTACTAAGAAGAAAATATGTATCTTGATCTAAATTTGAGTTGATGGGGAGTCGAAACTAGGTGGTTGGAACCTGGATACTCAACCACACCTTCTAGTTGAACTAGACTCACTAATCATGTCTGCATAAACTTAATTTGATTCTCCGTAGTAATCGAGCACAAACTTAGATCCCTATTTTAGATATTCTTGCTCCTATTTTGGACAAGGTTATTGCTCAAAGAATCATTGTGTGCAAACATGAATTCAAATCAAGTACTACGTGCACCCATTGACCCTATGAAGAAAGAGGCCATGAGAGAGAGACGGTAACTGCTGCTTGGCTTCACTGTGCTTACTATATATATACGACGCAGCAGCTAGTTTTAATTGTTATGTCCCACACGGACCTGTCAATCAGCATGGACAAACTGTAATTTGGATGGGTTAAGCTTGGGAGTGTCATCCCAACGCAAGCGCTCGCAATGGTCGAAGGCTCTTTTCATGGCCTAAACCACCGGTGACAGTTTGGAGGATGAACGCTTGTGCAAGCAAAGGTTAGTAGGAAGAGGCATCCCCCTGCTTCCCTGTGCAAGCGCAAAAATATTCCTTCTCCCTTGATCACCTGCACAAGCCGGTCCTGCCCCTCGCATGGAAGGAAATGAACTCAGCAAACACCTGCACATGTGTAGTAGTTGTGACGAGCGGCCCGCGTATGCCAGCTCCGTCCAGCCGTCCAGTAGTTGAGACGAGCGGCGAGTCTGGAGCCGCGACGACGCCCTCTGACTGCCTCCACATCTGCCGCTCCCGTGTACGAATGCACGGTAGAAATAGATGTTGAAAGGCTCCTGCTGTTGCACTGCTGCAGGGTAGCTGTTGAAAGGCTCTCACGTGGCTCTGTAGCTACAGTAGAGGCAGGCGTCAAAGTTAGTCATGCTGTCACATTTAGTTATTGTATCAATATAGCAGCCTGATATGTTTGTGTACTAGTATTAGATGGATAGAGTTGTATATATAGCTTCTCATTGCAACTCAGTAAAGAGAGCGAGTTCAGTTTTGCCATCTCCTCTGTAGAGCTCCGGCCAACGCTGGTGCTTGTGCTGTGTGTGCTCTGTTCTCCCTCCCTTCTTCTATCTCTAGCCATAGTGTGTGGTCGGCAGCGCTGGTGAGTGATCGGCTCACCCGTTCCGAAGATTCAGGGGCCAACAAGTGGTATCAGAGCCGTACAAGTGCCATCGTCGGACTAACCGCTGGCGATGACGGACGGTTTGAAGATGGGCGAGAGCAGCGGCGCTGCTGTGGCTGCCCAGCCACGATAGGAGGTCGTTGTGCGCACGGTACAAGAGGTCAGCGGCACCAGTTGACCGACGCTGACTCGCACCAACTATGACGAGTGGACGGCGACCATGAAGGTCAAGCTCAGAGCCCGACGGCTCTGGAATGCTATTGACAAGGGTATTGACAACGAAGAAGACGACATGTTAGCGTTGGAGGCTATCATCGCTGCTGTGCCAGTGGAGTACAGGGAGCCGTTGGGGGCGAAGAGCAAAGAAGGCGACGGCCCAGCTGTTGAAGCAGGAGTACGCCACCCTCAAGTTCAAGGATGGTGAATTGGTGAAGGACTTCTCCCTCCGCCTGCAGACGCTCATCAGCAAGCTGAGGAGCCACGGCGTCACAATCGACGAAGAAGAGGCGGTCTCCAAGTACCTCCACTCCATGCCGATAAAGTATATCCAGATCGCTCTTTTTATAGAGACGATGCTGGACTTGTCCACCCTCACCATTGAGGATGTGACAGACCATCTGCGGGCGGTGGATGAGCGCATGGAGTAGGCCACAACAACGACGAACAACGGCAAGCTACTGCAGATAGAGGAGGAGTGGGCTGCCCGGAAAAAGAAGTTCGGGAAAGCCTCCTCTAGCCGCGGTGGCGATGGCAAGCGCCACGGCAAGGCTTCTTCGGAGAAGAAGAAGGTCGACCCCAACGCTTGCCAGCGCTGCGGGAAGATGGGCCATTGGGCAAAGGAGTGCCCAAATCGCAAGCAGAAGAAGGCTGAGGCTCATCTGGCGTAGGCTGATAATGATGATGAGGCCATTCTCCTGATGGCGACATTATGTGCACTGCACGACATTGAGGCCAAAGAGAAGGGAGAGAGAATGGCGATGGAAGGGCCTGGGAAGGCTCTGAAGGCTGTCCATCTCGACTAACCGCGTGCTCATGTTCACCTTGGACGTGTGGGGGACGGACAGGAGCAGCATTGGTACCTGGACTCCGGCGCCAGCAACCACATGACGGGCTCTAAGGAAGCCTTCTTCGAGCTCGATGGCAACGTGACCAGCATGGTGAAGTTTAGTGACGGCTCAAGGGTGGCGATCCGAGGACGCAACACCATTATCTTTAGGTGCCAGAACGATGAGCACAGTGCATTAACGGATATGTACTATATCCCATAGCTGCGTTCAAACATCATAAGCATTGGCCAGCTGGATGAGCGTGGCAGCGAGGTACTGATCAAGGACGGCATCCTCAAGATCAGGGACCTAGAGCAGCGCCTTCTTGCCAAGGTGAGGAGGTCCTAAAATTGGCTGTACCTGCTCGACTTGAAGGTAGAGCAGCCGGTGTGCCTGGCAGCACGGCACACCGAGGAGCCATGGCTGTGGCATGTCTGGTTCGACCATCTCAGCATCGACGCGCTTGGTCGGCTGGAGAAGATGGTCCGAGGGCTGCTCCACATCAAGCACGGAGGCGAGCTATGTGACAGCTGCCTAGCCGGGAAGCAGAGGAGGCTGTCGTTCCCAAAGGCGGCCAAGTATCGCGCGGTGAATGCTCTCGAGCTCGTCCACGGTGATCTCTGTGGGCTAATCACGCCAGCCACAAATGGTGGTCGGCGGTACTTCCTCCTGCTCGTGGATGATTACAGTCGCTATATGTGGCTGCAACTCCTGACGAGCAAGGACGAGGCAGCGGAGGCGATCAAGAAGTTCAAGGTGCACGGAGGCTGAGAGCGGCAATAAGTTGCGCATGCTGAAGACTGATCGCGGCGGCAAATTCACTTCGGTGGAGTTCATTGCGCGATCACTGATCGGATCGGTGTGGTGCGACACCACACGCCATTTATACTCGCCATAGCAGAATGGCATGGTGGAGCGACGAAACCAGACGGTGGTCGGCATGGCTCGATCCATGATGAAGGCCAAGAGCATGCCGGCATGGTTCTGGGGTGAGGTGGTGACCACGGCGGTGTTCATCCTCAATTGCGCGCCCACTAAGGCCCTAAAGGGCAAGATGCCGTTCAAGGCTTGGCATGGACGCATGCCGAATGTGTCCTTCCTCAGAACATTTGGCTGCGTCGTCCATGTGAGGAACACCAAGCCTCACCTCGGCAAGCTCGAAGACAGGAGCACACCGATGGTGCTCCTGGGCTACACGGCGGGTACCAAGGCGTACTAGCTTTATGACCCACGCGGAGGCAAGGTGCTTGTCTCGCTCGACGTCATGTTCGATGAGAAGGCGGCCTAGGACTGGGACAGTCTGGGAATAGGGGAAGCTGGCGGCTTCACCAGCACCTTCGTCGTTGAGCACTTGGTCATCCACGGTGGTGGAGATGCTGGAGAGGAGGTGTCGACCACTCCAGCAACGGAGCCAAGCACTCCGAAAGGGGTGCTGAGCACTCCAGAAGTGGTGTCGAGCGGTCCTACAGTGGTGCAGATCACTCCAGGATGGGTGCCGAACGCTCCCGTAGCGGAGCCGAGCGGTCTTGCAGTGGTGCCGACCACTCCAAGACTAGTGCCGAGCACTCCTGCAGTGGTGCCAACCACTCCAGGAGTGGTGACGAGCGGTCCAGGAGTAGAGCCGAGCACTACAGCCAGGGTGCCGAGCACTCTAGGTGTTGTGCCGATCACTCCGGTGGAATAGGGAACTCCATCGACACCGATCGAGTTCGCCTCACCTCCAAGCGACATCACTGAGTTCGTGGATGCCTTCCACAATGGTGAGGAGGTGCAGTTCTGTAGGCTGGACAACATCATCGGTGGCACAGAGCCCTCAGGTCTGGCGGGTTGGCTGCTCAATGACCCAGAGCTGCTTCTCGTTAGTGCAGAGGAACCACCCACGTTCGCGCTGCATGAGCGCGATGAAAATTGGCGACGGGCGATGCTAGAGGAGATGAAGGCGATCGAGGAAAACAAGACTTGGGAGCTCATCGATCCACCTCCAGGATGTCGTCCGATCGGCCTAAAGTGGGTGTACAAGGTCAAGCGGGACGAGCACGGCGCCATTGTCCAGCACAAGGTGCGCCTTGTCACCCGAGGCTTTGTCTAGCACAAGGGCATCGACTTCAAGGAAGTCTTTACGCCGGTAGCGCGCATGGAGTCTATCCGACTGCTGCTGGCTTTGGCAGCAGCGAAGGACTGGCGCGCCCATCACCTGGATGTAAAATCGGCCTTCCTCAATGGCAAGCTGGCGGAGACGGTCTTCGTCAGGCAACCTCTGGGATTCGCCGTCAAGGGAGCGGAGCACAGGGTGCTCTGACTGCGCAAGGCGCTCTATAGGCTACGGCAGGCCCCACAAGCATGGAACGCCAAGCTTGACACCACGCTGGGCGAGCTTGGGTTCACACGGTGCATAACCGAAAGCGCGCTCTACATGCGGCGATGGGGAAGGAGGAGCTCGTCGTCGGCGTGTATGTGGATGATTTGATCGTCACTAGCGGCGTGTAGAGGACATCGGCGGCTTCAAGAGTGAGATGGCGGCTCGTTTTCAAATGAGCGATCTCGGCGTGCTCTCCTACTACCTCGGCATCGAGGTGAAACAAGGAAGGAGGCGCTCATGCTTGGTCGAGGCGCGACGCCTCAAAGCTGTTGGGCGGCGGCATGGCTGAGTGCAAGCCATGTGTGACTCGATGGAGGAGCGGTGAAAGGCGACGAAGGCTAGTACCACGGCGAAGGTAGATGCAACACTCTACCGGAGCATCATCGACGGTCTGTGCTACCTAGTCCACATGAGGCCGGACATTGCGTTCGTCATGGGCTACGTTAGCCACTTCATGGAGGATCCCCGAGAGGATCATTGGGTTGCAGTGAAGCCGCTGCTGCGCTACGTCAAGAGGACGGTGGATCATGGGATTGTCTTCTCCAAGACCGGTGAAAGTGGGCAGACTTCATCGTGTTCGCCGATGCGAGACATGGCGAGGGACATCGACGGATGGCGGAGCACCGGGCGCTTTCGTCTTCCTCGGGTCAGCTCCAATCTCTTGGCTATTGCTGAAACAGAAGGTGGTGGCGTTGTCCATGTGCGAGGCAGAGTACGTGGTGGTGGGCACAGCGGCGTGCCAAGCTGTATGGCTACGTCGGCTGCTGGGCGAGCTGACCGGTGTGGAAGCTCACCCACCAGCACTGATGGTGAACAACTAGCCCGCCATCGCCCTCACGAAGAATCCGATTCTCCACGACGGAGCAAGCACATCGACATCAAGTTCCACTTCCTCGTGGATCGTGGTCGATGGAGGGCAAATTGTCATCGAGTTTGCCAAAACTGGTCGGCAACTCGCGGACGTCCTCACCAAGCCGCTCGGCAGTCTCTGGTTCATGGAGTTAAAGAAGATGATCGGCATGGTGTAGGTTCTAGGGTTAGCAGCAGGATTAGGGGAAGAATTGTTAAATAATCTGTTGCTCCCCTGTATGAACGCATACGCAGCAGGGACAAAGCGCGAAAGGCTCCCCTGTTGTTGCAATCAGTAGCACTCTTGAGAGGCGATCGCCGAAAGGCTCTCCTATGGCACTGTAGCCACAGCAGGAGCAGGCGCCAAAGTCAGTCCTGCTGTCACATCTAGTCACTGTAGCAATATGGTAGCCTGACATGTCTGTGTACTAGGATTAGATGGGTAGAGTTGTATATATACCTTCCCACTGCAACTCAGTAAATAGAGCGAGTTCAGTTTTTGCCATCTCCTCTCTGAGCTCCGGCCATTCTTTGGTGCTTTGTGTGTTGTGTGTGCTCTGTTCTCCTCCCTTCTTCTACCTCTAGCCATAGTGTGTGGTCGGCAACACTTTGGTGAGTGGTCGACTCACCTGTTCAAGATCCAGGGGCCAATATCCTCATTGTCTCCCGTCACTAGCTACTTGACAAGTGAGTGACAACCTAAGTCATAGTCATCGCAATCACATAGGATCGGCTTCTACTTAGAGGTCCCTTTGAATGGCGCTTAAAAGATTCTTGTTTCCTATGGTTTTTTTTCCGAAAATAAACCGATTCATGTATAGTTCTTATAGAATTCCTATGTTCCAAAGGAGTCCTAAATGGCTTTGTGGTAGGTACTCATGTATGTACCATGTGTCATCTTTTTCTAAAAAATATAAAATTCTAGATTTAGATTAAGTTCGACTAAATCTATAGATATATTATTAACATTTGACTCATTGATGGCCTAAGACATGATAGATATTCTCCACCCTTAACACATTGACTACCTCATTAATTATCCTCAACATTATGGCCTAAGTAAAATAGAATGTGTACAAGACAATAACACTCACCTAAAGTTGTAAGGAAGAGTATCGTTGTCTGTTATGTTGTTTGTCCAAGAACCGGATATGTTATTCTCTATTTCTTGTTTAAAGTGACGTGTTCTTTCTTCATGTACAATATATGGGTCAATGAAACCAACATCAAAGATCATGTTTCTTTTGTGGTTGAAAATCTCCATTTTGCATATAGTACAAAAGAATGTAGTGAGTATAATTATAGACAATGAACAAGAAACATTAATTATAAAAATAAATCACTTATGCATAAGGGAGGTGATGAGAGAGATTTGTCAAGGTCTTTTAGGTGGTATAATTGGTATATTTCCTCAAACTCAATCTTTATCTCGTCCTCACCACGGAAGTATAATTCTGGTGCCTAATTTTTCAATGAGCACACTCCCACCTTGTTTCGTTGCTTCCATGTACCATTTGTGTAATTGGAACATTTGTGTTGGTAGGTCCTTGACCAAGTCAGGTCTAACAAGAGGCTTGTCGAGCTTATATTTCTATACTTCAACTCCCAGGTGAGTAGAGTAGGAGTGAGACCGGTGTGCATCATCATCTCCACAAGACCCTGGACCTCTTCAGAAAGCTCAATGAGCGGGTCGATTGATTTTTTTTCTTGTTGTCCGAGCTGTGGGATATATAGCTTTTTCTTTCTTCCTCATATGAAATGACTTCTTGATAGAGCGTTCATAGTTTGTTGGCCTCTTAGCTTTATGTACTGTTTCTCGCCTAGCCTGGATGACAAAGTGCTAAGCAACCTTCAGGTCTACCGTTTCCATTACCAGGGGCTTTGTCAGTGCTAATTGCCTCTTCACATCGGCTTGCACCCATGGTCGGTTTTCCTCGTAAGGCAACTTTTGGGGAGGGGGTTTGGTGGTTTCCTTCTTCAACGTTGTAGCCTTCTTCCGGGCGGGGACTTCCGCTTTTGCTTCTAGGGCATAGGAGGCGGAGAGACCACCGCGGTGACGGAGAAGGAGATGGAGATGCAATCCTTGAATGATCTGGACATAGACCTGGACTCGAGCTTGGGGCCCTCAAGGGTAGCGAAGATGGTGGGGGTCGCTTAGGGAACTGTGAGTACAAAAAAAATGATTGAAAATGGTTGTGAAATCAATTGAAAATGATCGAAAAACTTGTCTAGTTCACTTTCATCCCTACCTCTAAGGTTGATGAGGAGACGACGGTGGCCTAGGCATCCCAGGAATCACGATGTAGCGCTTGCAGCATAGAATGTATCCATGAATGGCCTCTCCAAGTTTCTTCTCCCCATCACCTCTAAGAATGTCAAGGCCAAGTGCCATATATTCTTTCTCAACTTGCTCCACCCCGGCTTTAGCATAGCCTGCTAGAATTTGCTTCCCATGGATGACTTCTCCAGCTACCACAGGTGAAACAATAGCGTACGCCACCTGGATTGATATGTTAATCGCGAGAATGTGTAGCTCACAATTTGTATGCATTGAGTGATATCATCCACGTGGTAGCATTGCATTGCTTCATCATCATCAGGGAGCCCCGTGGAAGTGCAGCTGCTTCTTAGCGGAGGGGGGCAAATGTTGACTGTCGGATCTGATGTAGTCTGCCTATCGCTACTAAGTGCTATTTCCACTTACTATTTAATTTCCTTCTGCATTCTCGCTTCTCGCTCGGCTTCTCACTCCTGCGCTATAGATTGTTGGGATAGCACCAATCCTCTAACTTGCGGAACCTCTCTGCCTCCTCATCCTTTCTTCTTAGATGACTTATGTAGGAATCATCCATTCAGCAAAGCCAACCCTCCATGGATCTCTACTAGGTGCTAGCTTGTTTCACCGCTGGCTCTAACGGTGGTGCGTACTTCCATCTTGAAACCGACAGCGAAACTATGTATCTCCGCCGGTTTCTTTGTGCATCGTGCATTGCATGATTAGCCAGCGGTGCTAAAGGTTGGCACCACCGGTTCGGTGCACAATGCGGCAGCGAAGACTGGCACTTTTTTCACTGCCAGATCATACGTTGGACCGGCGGTGAAAACGTTTATCATCGCCGTTAGGTCACCCAGAAGGGACCCCTCAGGCTATGAACCGGTGGTGATACACCGTCGGTTGTCTCATAACCTGTGGTGAAAATCTCGGCAGTGATTAATTTTCTGTTGTAGTGGAAACTCATAACGGTTTCAATGTTTGTGCCACGTGTTGCCGTGGTACAAGCAAATGCAGTGGCATTGATGATTTCTCCCAAATCATATACTCTTATAAAGCAAAACCCCACAAGCTATTTATCTCAACATGCAAGCTGTCCAACTAGGCAATGTATCATCACATACTATTAAAATTCATTAAGCAAAACCTCACTAGCTATTTATCTCAACATGCAAGCTATCCAACTAGACAATACACTATAACATACAATTAAAATTCACTAGCACATGCAACTGTAATGTCCACGTTAGCAAGACACGTAAACATTTTGTTAAACATATCATCATACCATGCAATCCCTAATCCGCAATTCCTGTAGCAACGTGCGGGGTATGCTTCTAGTATCATTAAAAGGGGAATTTCAGTAATACGTGCAAGCATTAATGAGATACATGTTTCTTTGGTGGAACAAGGCCATGTCATGTTTCCTTTTCTCATGTTGATGTCGGAGAAGTTCTTCGATTGCTATGTAAAGACAGGAAACATCTACTGCCATCAGCAACATGCTTAGTATTATTGAGTTTTCAAACCAAAATGTCACTCGGCTACCCATGCAAGCTCCTATACAACAAGCTTTGTTTAAGTGGCAGTTTGGCCAGTTGGCTGCTTGGGAATAATAGTAATATTTCCTAGGAATGGACTGTTATCAAGATGGTGTGTCCATTAACCATGGTGTTTGCCCTATACATCAAATTGAGGTGTTTTGCTGGAAAGATGCAACTTGAACTACAACACAAAATAGTTCCTTTCGAAGGGAGGGAGATCCAGGCATCATGCTACTTCTTATCATCCAATGGATTGGGGTACGTGAATACAATTGCTGCAATAGGAATTTTTCATAGACTGGAAGCTATGATGTTGTGTGCAAGCAATTCCTGAACTGAGCCTGGTAGCAGTTGCTGAAATTTTTTAATTTTACAGAACTTTGAAAAATATTACTGCCCCGTTTCAAATTGTAAATCGTTTTGGCTTTCTAAATATACAGTGTTTGCTATGTACACAGATATATACGTAACAAAAATTATGTATAAAGACTTGAACAACTTACAATTTATTAGAACATATAGAATACTATTAGCCCCTCCTAACAAAGGAAAAATTGAGCATCTGGCTCACTGCACAGACACAGGTTCTTGGTCTCACGAGATGTGGCAGGCAGGCATTAATAATTAGTTTCTTTAGATCCAACCAGGACCTAGGTGTATATCAGCTCTTTGTTCTTTGTTTCCGTTAAGATACTTTTGTTTGCAGCTTAGCTTAGGGCAACCGCAACGGTGCCAGACTGCGCCATAAAGCGCGTTTTACCAGGCCAAAAGAATGCTACAGGCACCAGGGCATGAAACTAACGCAGGGTGGCGCAACAGGAAATGTGCCACGTCGTGAAACTGGCTTGGCAATGTTGCCTTGTCACGTCACCTTTATGGAAGTCCCAAAATGGATAAATCTTAAACAGGAACTTACATGAACTGAAGACCATGAGAGATGAGACCATGCTACAGTACTACCAAAATGCGCGGAAAATATAAGCAGCTCGGTACATCATTTTGGCAACAACCCCATCGATATGAAACATGTACTTTTCGAGCAGATGATAGAACTGAAATGTTGTATCATACAGGCGACCATGCATTCCACGAATTTTATTTTAAAAACTTAATAATAATCTACTGCAACAAAGTCTAAATGTCCCATACCGTTTAGGAGAAACTCCCTGTAATTATACTATGCAAAGTTGCGAGCATCGCTTCAACAAACTGCACATAATATTTCAGAGAAATTCCTGCTGTAGATCCCCGGCAATCCCACGAAGGCACATGCAATTGCTACTTCGCTAGGCTCCCTATCATTCACTTGTGCAGGTTTTGCAACTGCATGATTGTAACAGTCAAACTCCTGATGCTCAAGGGTTTTCACAACATCTCAATCTCAGCGAGGCCAATGTCTGTATAAGCATGACCGGACAAATGAAACAACAAAACCCTAGAGTCGTGATTTGACACCATCAACCTTGGCAGCCTGCAGTAGTTTAAGTAATGCAAATTTAGATTATTCAATCAATAAGAAAAATAGTATGAGAGAAGGTTCATTTGATAAGGAAACATAGATGTATCAACGAAATCAAGGACATGATGCTCTAGGTCTTTACCAGGGATGCACCCTGACGAGCTCTCACAGCCAAATATTCACAGGGTCTAAAGAACTCCCCATAATCCTTCGACCATGCATCCAGTCTGTCGTACACATATTTCGCACCAAGCGAGTTGGCCCAAAACATTACTCCACCCCTGATGTGAAATAGCAGTTCCAAGGAAGATTTAGGATTATATCAGTAAGGATGGACATGGAAAGGAGAGATAGTGAAAGTGACACAGAACAGAAGCTATTGGACCTGTAAGAAGGGAAACCCATCCCCATAATGGAAGCTACATCGAGGTCAGATGCTTTGAGAGCAATTCCCTCATCAAGCACTCGGCAGGCTTCATTCACCACAGGAAAGAAGATCATCTCCACGATGTCATTATCTGTTAGTTTCATCAGCTGAGGGAAAGGAAATCAACTGTCAGATCTGACGTATATATCTTATAACTTGAAACAAAATAACAATAAAGCCACTATTGTGTAGAATGTAAAGAGATTAGCATTTAGAGTGTAATGGTTGATACCAGACATGCAAACCCCAAAATCCAAAGCTTGAAATCTTCTTGAATGCTATTTTTACTCAGTTTTTATAACAACTAGTAGCCACATAGTTCCCTGTAAACCTATTTTTTGTTACTTGTAATGGAAAAGTTATATTTTTGTTCTTAAATTGCCTTACCAAAGCACCTAATTTCCTACAATTCTCAGCAACTTCATGCAGCCCATTATGCATTTGTTTTAGATCATCTAGAAGTGTGTGCGAGAAAAATGATAGAACAATGCGGATCCTCCTTGGAAAAAGAGCAAAAAACTAAAGGAGATATAGGATCATGACCTTAGGATCTTGCATAACACCTGCCATGTTCCTTGATTTTTCAATGTACTTTCCCAAATCAGGATCTCGAGAGGCTTTGCGCTTATCATCATATACATAGAAGCCCTTACGAGAAGATTCACCTGAACATTCCACAGATAAAAATATAGGAAAGCTGCAGCTGTTAGAAGAACAAACTCAATTGGACTCATAGTTTGAAGCAAATTATGTGTCAACGTATTTGCAGCCTGAAAGCACCTGTCCTATTATCCTCAACAAGAATCTGAAGCAGCATTGATTGGTAGCATCGTTCAGGATAACTTTGGTAATATTGCTTTCTTGTGGCAATGGCAACACCAAAACCAACAAGATCAGCTAATCTGTATGACAAATTATCAAAAACAAAACCCAATGTCAATCAAACAGTTATCTGTTGAGACAAAACAAGGTGCCACGATGAATCTGAATCGGATAACTAGGGTACTGTTGATACCACCCTACTTAATGCACAAAATGGAAAGAAGAAACAAAGAAAGAGCAATACAAGTGTACAACCAGTAACAAAAGCAAGCGGTACATCTGCTTCAAAGAAAAGGAAAGAGATACGTAAATGAATTCTACAAAGTAACCATATTAGGAAGAAAACATGCCATAAATGCATTCTGTTCAGCCCACAAGTTTACTTAACCAAAGTTAAGTAATATGGGTATTATCAGGTTGATGATGGATAACTCAACAGCAAGACATGGAAGAAAACAAGGACTGCATGTGACAGATGACTGATACAAACAGTAGTAGTGCAAGGACTCACCCCTTAGTCAAAAGTTTCAGAATCTACTTGGTTCCTATTGCACCAAAAAACAAGGTCATAATCTTGATTCTTCTAATGCAGGAAGCTGCTTCAACCGATTTAATTATAATGGAAAGATCGCATAGTTTCAGACAAACTACAGCAGAC
The DNA here is from genome assembly GCA_904845875.1 of Miscanthus lutarioriparius. Taxonomy (NCBI): domain Eukaryota; kingdom Viridiplantae; phylum Streptophyta; class Magnoliopsida; order Poales; family Poaceae; genus Miscanthus; species Miscanthus lutarioriparius. The sequence continues at coordinate 36,069,156 of CAJGYO010000017.1, read as the reverse complement.
AAGAAAAAGCATGGCTATGTTCAAACTCAATTCCTGAAGACAATAGCAAAAGGCCATGTGTAGCTGCTTACCGGAAGGGCCCCATTGGCATTCCAAATTGTGTGATCACACGATCTGTGTGATACACATCCAGACCATGATCAACAAGAAAACAAGCTGCCTGAGCATAAGGAAAGAACATCCGATTGACAGCGAAACCTGTGCAGTTGCCAACAACTATTGGTGTTTTCTGTATCTTCTTTGCCAAATCAAGCAGGTCCACAATAACTTGAGAAGAAGTATGATGAGTACAAACTATTTCCAACAGTGGCATGACATGAGCTGGACTGAAAATTAATGCATAAATTAGATACATGGATTGAGAAAAGGGAAACAGAATGTAGGTGCAAAACACGCTACCTAAAGAAGTGTGCGCCGACAATGCGGTCCTGAGAAGCTGTCTTCTGACCAATTATGTTCAGGTCTATTGTTGAAGTGTTTGTGGCAAATATGCAATTATGATGGCAATACTTCTCAAGATCAGAAAATATTTGCTGCTTCAGAAACATATCCTCAATAACTGCCTGTCCAAGTAGCCATCAAGATCATTGTCTTTTCAACTTTAGCTAAGTAAAACACTTCAGGTTAAGTAGACTAAGGATGCAGTGAATTTACAAGCTATTGTACAAAGTAAGCAACAACGATAATATGTATTTTTGTTGCAAGAACATAGTAATTATTAAGTAGTATACTGTCAGGACTCTTCTAGGTTTCATCTAAACTTAGTTGGTTATGTCACGGCCCTGCGCAGGGGGCCGGCGGTGGCCAGCTGGGCGGGTGTGGTGGCTAGCCGGGGCCGGCTGTGGCGGGTGCAGGGGTTGGGCAGCGGCAGTGAGAGAGAGAGAGAGGGGGGGGGGCGCTTGGGGTTTAAAGAGCAAAGCTCTATTCTTGCTTAAGATTGAAAGGTTACATCACACCTCTATTTATAGGCCTGGGAGATTTGACCCCTGAGCAATCTAGACTTGACCTCCAAGTAACCCCTATTTAGAGTCCTTATAGATTTGGACTTCTACATTCCAAGCAAACCTATTTCCTAAACAAACTCGATCCTTATTTCCTAAACAATTCTCTAATTATTTTCCTTTTCCTATTTATTTCCTAAACTTCCTTTTATTCCGAATCCTCCCAGATATCGGGGGGATTGAGTGGCGGCGGTGGCCCACCCCCCTGGCCGCACACCTCCCTTGCCACGCGCAGGGTGGCCCTCCGTCTTGGGCCTCTCCTGGCCCATTTGGCCAGACGAGGGGGGGTCTGGATCAGACGTGTAACAGGTAACTTCCAATAACATAAATCAATAGTTCAAACCACACTCAAAGGTAGGAGTTTTGTGGTTTTTGCCAAGTAGCCATTACAATATTTTCATCCTTAACCCTCCCGTAAGAATTTTTTTTTTCTTTGTTTCTTAGATATTTTCCTCACCCAAATTATAAGACGCGTCTTATAATTTGGAACGGAGGGAGCACTTGATTGGTTCTGATGTTATAAGAAACACATAACGTTATACCTAAGCATATGGTATAACTTTGTTAAAACTACCTCTCTATATAGGTGACAAAGCTGAATAAGCAGCGCTATCTCATATTAATCAGAGAGTGGTGAAGATATATATTGGGTCTACCTCAATGACTACATCTGTATCTCTGAACTGTTCATAGTCAAGAACACCACATAGTAGAGAAAGTTTCTTTTTATAATCTTCTACAGTAAGTTGACCCTTTTTGACGAAACTCTGCAAATTGGCTGAACAAGAGAACAAACTTCTGAGGAACTTTGAAGGCAATCCCAATAAAATTAAGAGAAGTGAATAAAATATACCTTTAATTCTGTTAATGCCAGCAGATAAGAACTGTTCATTTACTTCTTTCAGGACAACATTGAAGTTGTTCAATATCAATATTGTTGCAATGCCTGATCCCATTAGACCACCCCCAATGATAGCTGCCTTTTTAATTTTCCGTGCTGTCAAACCCATGTTGGTAATATTTGGAATCTGGTGGTGGTAGGTTAATATCATCAGATAAATGAAAGGTAGTAACATGGATTTGTAATGCATCTCTCTAACAAAAGAACTGGGCTAGCATGTGTAATTTGAGATACAATTATATTTATATTTATGTTATAAAGGCACTTGAAAAGAAGTTTACTAGAGTAACAAAAATCCTGCAACTACATCACAAATATCCAGAAATGAACTTCAATTTCATACCATAACTTGATTTATCTATAAATTACAATAAATAAATTTATTGTGACCATCAACATATTTGGTTAAAAAGCATGAAAGATGACAACCATTCTTAAAAGGATTTGCAACAAATAAATCAAAGTTCTGAATATGGCTGATTATATGAATGAAAATGGATATGTTGAAGATGCTTTGACCTCATATTTCTACCAACCTTTGAAGTAGCACGCTGAGCGAAAAAAAAGTGTCTTAAGCTTTTGCTTGTTTCAGACTGCTCAAGCATTTTCCCAGAGAGGGCTTCCTGTTAGAAAATGAAAATATACTAAGAAGCACTGGGGCAATACTAACATAAAATAGCACCAATTGGTGATTTACCTTCATGAGACCTGCACGCGGGCCAGAGACTATTCCTTCTTCAATAACATCAATGCAAACTATGGGATGCTGAACATTAGCAGCCTTCATTTTAGCTTGAACTCTTGCAAATTTCAGAACATCCTTCACTTCCGCAAGATCTGGAAGTTTATCAGTCCTGTGGAGACTTCTGAACCATGGTTTCTTCTTTTCAACAATTTCTAGAGCCCAGGAACAGGCAGCGTTGACCAATTCATTAGCTGAAGTAACAGCATCAACTAAGCCGCTTTCTTGTGCCCCCGTGCCTTTTATAGTCTTTGACATCTATTAGGAGAATACACCAGTACTGAGTCAACAACAGTCTATGTAGGTTTGTGTCATGACCATCACTGCAACTTATACTAATACAATTCAAGCTTACCAACATCATCTCAAGGGCTTTTGGCAGGCCAACAAGACGGGGAAGACGTTGTGTCCCTGTAAAAAGTTAAGAACTTCAACACAGAAAATGGAAAAAAAAATCAAGGAAGACACCTCTTGGCATTATCTTATCTTATTACAGAAGTTGACAAAATGTAATTATTTAGAACTTTGAATCCTAACTATGTTACAGTTTGTGGGTAAATATTTTGCTATCTTGAATGGTTAATATGTTCAGCACACGGTTAGCAGTATGATTAGCAGTAATATGTCCAGAACATGACCTTTTAAATAATTATTATAGTTAGAGTAGGAGTACTTCAGCCGAACTTTTGCTAGCAAACTATTTTTCTTTGTACTTCCCAATTCCCGCTGTATGGAAACTGCATTTAGTGTTCATCCACTAGAACACATCAGGCCTGTTTGGAGGAGCTAACTCCAACATGTTATGGTTCTAGTATGTACAGAAAATATGTCAATGTATCTTTGAGAATTACAGAAGATTTAATTCTACTTTTGTGGCAGGAATGCTTTCATATACCATTCATCGTGGAAATCTGAACATGGATGCAAGAGCCCTTTTGCCAAAAGGAGATAGGTGCAGGGTCAAACATAATAACGTTTAGGCCTAAGGCTAAAACACCACAAACAGTGGTGTTTGAGAAAATATTGGGGCATTTGTGAGAGTATATGTAGTATATGTTGGGGGTTGAGAATACCTCCCATTCCAGGAATGATTCCAAGCTGAAGTTCAGGTAGTCCTAATTGAGCTGACGGTGTTGAAATGCGAGCATGGCAAACCTGGACAGAAAGAGTTTTCGATGTATAACAAATAGCCAAGTATTTGAATAAAAAATACAGCAATCTGAAGCATGATACGATGAAAAACAACTTAGACATACCATAGCAACCTCCAATCCACCTCCTAGAGCAATGCCATCTATAGCAGCCACTGACGGTTTGTGAGCATCTGGCAGCAACAAACAATCAATGACTCAATAATCGAAAAATACCTGCTTACCAATATGCGTGTTTAGAGCAAGAGCATGATAAATTACCTTCCACTACGTCAGTCAAGAAATCAATAGACATAGATCCAGGCTTCTCATTTTCTGATGACATGTAAAGTGTTTAGTTATTCAGGAGCGAAAAGGGCCCGAACAAACTTGGTACAGAACTGTCATTCTTACTTGGCTTATTTCCAAACGCAGCTATATCGAACCCGCCGCAGAACCTTCCTTTGGCACCTGTGCAACAAGAAAAGCACTAGAAACACGGCACCAGCATAGGACACTTGACAAGAAACTTATTTTGGTGGCATACCAGTGAGGACGATTGCCTTGATATCATTCCTGCTTAGCGCCTCTGCATAGTTACTCTGCAAACTAGCTATGACTGCAAAAAGGAAACGAGAGGGCCAATCAGCCTGGTGCATTAACGGTCTGTGGTGTTGATTTAGGAGAAACATTGTGCAAAGTTGCATGAGTAAGAACAATGATTAGCAGGTTTTTTTTAGCAGATAACAATGATTAGCAGTTTCACATAGCAAGTGGAGCACCACTACTGCTAGATTGCTTTATGAGGCCAGACAAACAGCAATCCTAGAATGTACAGCATGTATGATTGACCCTCAGAGGACGAGGCAACAGCCACTCCGCTAGAGCTGACATAAGTTGACTTGTTGCGTAAACAAAGCATACTCCAAAAGACAGCTATAACGACGGGAACAAAGAACAAAGCGCTGGTTACGCACAAGGCAAAAGAGGCAGTGCTACTGTTCATCCACTAGCAGGCAAGGCGGTGAACAGTTCATTTCTCCCACAGCTACTGTTTCAGGCGAACTGGCGAAGCGAAGATCGATTGATCCAGGAGCATTCCCCACGCCAAGTCCCCAAACTAAGGAACCAACACGAGCGGAAAATCAGAGCGTCCGCGGGGAATGGGAACAGATTTTGGGGTAATACCGTCGAGGGAGAGGGCGTTGACGGGCGGGTTGGAGATGGTGATGACGGCGACGCCGTCTGCGCGCACCTCCATGGTGGTGGTGCCCCTCGCCATCTTCGGCGACGGCAACGACAATGCGGCGGGGCAAGAGTGGTGGGTTTCCGGCCTCCGGGTCACCGGTCCCCTGGGTCTTATGGGTGTATATGCCTGTGACAGCGAGGATTTGCAAATAGCACAGCGGACCTCACGAGGCCAGCATTCTGACTTATTTATTCAAAAATATCATAATAGTTTTCTCACAGATTATGGAGTATGATTTGCATATAGCTAAAAAAATAATGGCGTGTCACCTGGATTTGCCCTGTGCGACAGACTAACAGTGATGTAACCATGAGTTGGTGCTTCATCGCACCACGTGGTTCACGGGGTATATATATATCAAATTATCTCGCGTGAGTGCCGCGGCCGATCTTGGATTCTATGATTTTTAATAACAAATGAAAAAGAAAAGATATTCAGATAATTTTTTTATAGTCGATTTGCCACGGTTCCCGAGCCTTAGCGTGGGCCGTATTCATCGGGTCACCATACACGATTGCACGATTTAGGCCTACAACAGTAATCACCCACAGCGGTGGAACGAACCGAAGAACAATAGATAGAAGAAACGAAGGCCCCGTTCGCTTAACTTATCAGCCATACTCAGCGAAATAATAGTGTTTTCTCTCGTAACACATCAGCATCAACCATTTTCCCAGCCAGTCAAACAGGACCAAAAACACATAGAAACAAGATCACCAACCGAAAGAGCAAAATAAACTTTTATATTATATTATGCATGCTTAACAATGTCGTACGGCAGTGATGAACGATTTACTAGAGGGTCCTAGCCCCAGTAACTTCATGCTTAATGATGTCGTATGGCGGCGGTGAACGGTTCGACACCGGGTTTTGGCCGCTAGGGACTTCATGCTTGATGATGTCGTAAGGCGGCGGCGAACGGTTCGACGTCGGGTTCTGGATGCTGGAACTTCATGCTTGATGATGTCGTAGGGTGGCGGGGAACGGTTCGACACCGGGTTCTGGCCGCTAGGGACTTCGTGCTTGATGATGTCGTAAGGCGGCGGTGAGCGGTTCGACACCGGGTTCTGGCCGCTTGGAACTTCGTGCTTGATGATGTCGTAGGGCGGCGGCGAACGGTTCGATGCCGGGTTCTGGCCGCTAGAAACTTCATGCTTGACGATGATGTAGGGCGGTGGTGAATGGTCGTAAACCGGATCCTGGCCACCGGGAACACTATGCTTCAGCTCACCGTCGCTAATGCCATTGGGAGCCTCTCTCGCCGACGTCACCGCCGTGAAAAGCACTAGGCCGACGGCGGCAGCGAGGATTAAGGTTACAACGCAGCGGCGGCTGTGGACGCTGGCGCCCATGTCGGAAGTCATTGTGGCTCCCCTGCTTGCGAGTGGCTATTTGCGTTACGACGACAGTAGAGTCCCAGGGTTGGGTGTATATATAGGCGAGGTCGGGTATCAATAAGATGCATGCGTGTAGATCCATTTCCATATGTCAAAAACAGGACAATTCATCATCAGCGTGACGTTTATGTCAATCAATAAAAAAAACATACGAGCAATTTTTTGTTTCCACATGGCGTGCAATCACATCATGGTTGCCACGCAACGATTGAGGCAAGAATTGATCTATTCATGTCATTTCTTTCCTAAATTATGGTTCGCCAATGGGAAAGTTAATTAATCTATTCATAGCATTTCTTCCTAATTTGCATTGTGGCGTCTCACTTAAAAGGTAGCATGGAGAAGAATCCCAAAAACAATTGCTGAATAAAAAAATAGCCAAATTTGTTTGTTTTGTATATTTTTTCCTTACCATCTGTGACGTGTTTCCTTTTGAAGTGCACGCACAGGCAAAGAAGGATGGTGAAAGCAGGAGCGGCTGATAAGAAGTTTCAGCTGAATCCTTTTGATGCGGAGCTGCTTGCATGCTTGGCGGGAGTAAGAATGGCTGCGTTGGGCCTTGTTCATTTTCTTGGGAATGAAACTGCAGCAGGAATGGTACTAGGAGGGGATCAAGTGAGATCCAGGTGATTTGGTTCCGGATGTCAAAAGACAAGGAAGCAAACCTGGCCGTAGATTACATAGAATGTCCATGACTGGTCGGATTGTATTCCAGGCCAAGCTTAACCGAACGGCAATCTTTATTGGCCAGGTTTTTGTTCCAAATCGTTCTGAACCAGACGGATTGGGTCTCGTTCCAGGCCGTTCCGTGAGAAACGAACGAGGCCTTGATGGGATTGTCTCGAGTGGTCCTAGAGACTGATGCTTCTCTTGTCAAGACGGCGATAGAAGGATATGAATATCGGCTTTCAGCCTGTGGCGGAATCATCACGGAGATCCGGCTCTTGCTAATGTCGGAGTTTAGTTCCTTCAGTATTTGTGTGTGTCCTAGATTATGTAATAAGGTTGCTGACACTCTTGCAGCTTACGGGTGTCGTGTTCTCAATGACGATCGAGTCATTTGGGATGATGTACCTCTGTTCGTAGAGGGTCTGGTGGGCAGCGATCTCGCTGCAGCCAATGAGTAATAAGGTTTTGCTCTTAAAAAAATCGGTAGTCTGTATTTCGGCTGAAAATTAGCAGAGCAGGGTACATTCCTTTTCTTTTGTCTTCCAATCAATTAGGCCCAATTTACCCTTTTCTTTCCCCTTAATTATCTGTTTTAGACCAATGTTCTTTCTGGCTCACCGCCAGCAAGCCATGCACTTAGGGTCTGTTTGGATGAAGGGATAGAGTGGGATGGGGATAGGATGAGTCCACTTTTAATCTGTTTGGTTGGGAGTCGAGGGAGACTGGGGACATCCCACCTAGGAATACCTGGCATATTCGCTAGAATTGGGGGCGAGCTCGTCCCAGAAAAAAGCGCGGACGGGGGCGTCCCACAGAGACGCGTGCGACGATGTGAGCATCTTCTTCCTCCAGCGATTTCTCTCTCCTCCGATGCCATTCTTCGTCTCCGGCGCCGGTCAAGCAATCCGAGCAGCGAGATCTGACGCGGGCACCTCCGTTACTGAGATCCGGCGTGGGCGAGCTCCGGTCGAGCGACAGTAGATGGGGCGCGCGGCCTCCTCTTGCGCGGTCGGGCGCCCTTGGGGCCACCACCGGGCTCCGGCTACCGCCGCTAGCTCGGCCCCAGCACGGCGCGGCCCCAGCTCGTGGACCTTCTGCGCCATCCAGCCTTCGGCTCTGGCCTCCAGGCTCCCTCTCCCGCCTCCTTCTCTCCTCTGCTATGTGCGCGCAGCGCCGCAGCCGGTGGGCAGCGCCGAGCGAGTCGCTCGTTTGGTCAGCATCGTGAGCCGCGAGCTCGGCCACTCGAGTTCGAACCCGGTGCCTAGCGTATTTCCGCTCAAAAATGAGCAGGAATGGGGAAGCTCCCCGGTAAAAAAAAGGGCCAATGGTTGGCGCCCAGCAGCGGTCACCCAGGCAAAGCCGTGGCTCCCCACTGACCACGCCCGCGCCTGTGGCTCCCCATCCGCACTAACACCTCGATTTTTTTTTTTGGAAATTAGACACCCTGATGGTTCATTGAATGGTAATCATCTTCAATTTCCTTATATACCATTCGGTTGCCAAATTATCAATTTAAATACAATTGCTGGCCGGATGAGAAAAAAGATGCTGACATGTGAGTCCCACTTAACAGTAACTAACGGCGTCAAATCCACCCTCCATCCCGTCCCTTATCAACCAAACAGAAAATAGAGTCGTCCCGTTCCCGTCCCGTCACAGAAATCAGAGACGGGACCTTCCCGCTTCACTTGACTCCCAACCAAACGCTACCTTATATGAGCTTCGTCCCCGCATCCTCGGCGTTGCCCCAAGTATGCCATCCCATGTAACTTAGCCCATACAACACGATATTCAAAAGCACATGTAGAAGATTCGACCCAGCCAAAGGTATTTGTCTAATTTTTTTTAATAAAAGAATTGAATCCGGCTTCATCTGTTAGCACTATTAAAATCAAACCACTTATTACAGAAGATTAAAGTATCATAAAAAAAGGTTCAACTTAAACCATCCAAAGGAAGCAAAGAAATGCATAGTCGCCGCTTCTAACTCCCGGCAAATTTGGTGAATATGTTCTTTGTCGCCATCACACAACTGTAACTACGTCCAATGTCGTAACCAGTGCGTTCCTCTAAACAAGGCCGTAAAAAAGTTTTAGGCTGGTATTTGTCAGAAACAACTTCATTCCTTGCAAGCTATATTGACCAACAAATGACTGCACCTCCTACTAACAACAAAGAATTGTTTATCCCACATCCTTATCTAATGATAATTCTTTTTCCATGAACGAAGAACATGTATGTATTCCAAACCATGATCTTTTTCGTGTAAAAAGAAGGAAGTTTAACTTAGAACAACTCAAAGTGAGATCTAATCTAGAAAAGATGAAGATTCAGAGATATTGGGAGGCCAATGTTCCAGTCTCGTGGTGTGATGTGATCATACAAGAGTTGACAGAGATCTTCACTCCTCCCTCTCAAATATTGACTTTCGGAGTTGTTTTAACCTAATAAATTATCCAAAGTTTAACTAATTTTATAGAGTGGAATACCAATAATTAATTATAACACTAAATAAATACGCTATAAACTCTATTTCATGATATACCTAACGATATTAATTCGGTGATATAAATACCAATATTCTTTGTCTAATTTAGCTAAATTTAACATGGTGTTACTTAGATCTCGTTTGGTACAAATCCTTCTCCAGCTCCTAAAGTAGTTCAGCACACATTTTTTTACCAAACTGAGCAAAATCTTAGCAGCTCCTTGCGCAGAGCTCCTTATTAAAAGGTGCTCTCATAGGGTGGTGCATCATGGATGAAACTGAAAAAACAAGCTTCTAACAACTCCCTGGATATTTATCTTCTCTTAGTCATTCTCATTCAAGACAATACAAAGGGAAGTTGGTTTGCCAAACATTCCACCAAAATAGTTTCACCTTCGCTAATGGAGCTGCTCGTTGAGCCGAAGCTAGAAAATAATTCTACCAGTGGAGCAGAGCTGTATCAAACGAGGTCTTTGGAAAATTTTAGAAATTTTATTACTTTGGAATGGAATACATACGAAGGATTTCTGGTTATCATACATATACGTGACAAAAAAAACACCCCCGACGACGTGGACCACGGAGCATGAACAGGTAGTATACACGTTCAGTTCTACTCCCTCCATCCCTAAATAACTGTTGTTGTTTTTTCGTGCCGCAAGTTTAACTATATTATGCGTTCAGCATTCGTATCTCTAAATAAATTTATTATAAAAATAGATTCAATGATTTACCTAATAATATTAATTATGTATCAAAGTTATTTTTTAGAAAGTAATTATCTAGAGACGGAGCAGTATTTATCGGCTTGGAATGGGCAACAAGCCCCACGCTACTTCTACGAACACGAAACGGCTGGGGAGTCGAGAGCTCCCGAGCCCGAGAGGCGCCGTGCAAGTCCGTGTGCCCTGCCGGTGGTATTGGTCCGATCTGTCTGCGTGAGTGCGTGGGCCGTGACCGTGAGTGAGCTCTTTGTGCCCCTCGCACGCGCGGTGCACGAATCACGAATCCTCTTGGACCGTTGGACGGACGAGAGGATTATAACCCACAGTCAAAGGCGTGGTTTGCTGCCGCCTCGCCTCCGTGACACTTCTAATGGATGGTGGATCAATTTGGTCAAGGAAAAGTTGTGTGAGAGCAAGACTCGTCTATCTAATCTGTGCCTGCAGCCTGCTGCCTGCATGATTTTAGAGTTTAGACTCAGTATTAGTGCCGCCACATCACATCCAAAAGGTAACGTATACGTAGTACGTAGTAGTATCATAGTACTACGTACAGGCAAGCTAGAGTTTAGGGGAGATTCCAGTTCTAATGCTACAGCGTAGTATTCCATCCGTCTCAAATTTTAAGTCATTCTAACTTTCTTAGAGTTAAAACATCTTAAGTTTAACTAAAATTATGAAAAAAAATTATAAAGATTTATAACATTAAATAGGTGTACTATGAAAATACAGTTAATGAAGAATCAATGATACATATTTGGTATCATTAGTATTATTATTTTATTATATAAATTTGGTCAAATATAATATACTTTGACTTAAAAAAATTAAAATGACTTGTAATTTGAAATAGGAGTAGTTATCTAGCTATTAGTACTAGGTATGCATGGTTTCCTTTGGCATGTTACGAGACATGGATAATAGCGTAGTGGGGCTTTTGTTTGCAATCAGCAACTGAAAGTGATATCAGTATATATACGATGTAACACAGCTCGCTAGGAAGGAGAAAAATACTGTGTCTTGCACGACGTAGCACGGAGCAACAGTGTGCAGTCTTGCGGCACCTCTCGCTGCTACAGAAATGATCCCAGCGACGTCTCTTTTTTAAGGCTCTATACTGAGCCGTCCTTTTACAAATTCATTTGTAAAAGTTGTTGGTGTTATCAGTTGTTCCTATAAATGATCCTATTCGTAGAAGCGACTCTAAATCCAGCTACCGTAGCTAATAGACATTGAATATTAAAAATTAAGTATTAAAATTGGAATTTTTCAAACGACCTCGTATAGAGAAATGACCAAAATAAAAGTTGTAGATCTCAAAATGTTATACAACTTTGATGTTTATAACTTTTTCATTTGAAATCATTTACTGTTTCAAAATGTTGATTCAAATTTAATTTTTAAATTGTTGAAGTCTGATTTCTCCTTTTAATCTCTGGCTAAAACTTGTAACTAGTCTTTCTCTCTCATACTATCTTCGAATTTGATGATTTTTTTCTAAAATTTTCTAAAATCCCGCTCTATCAATTTATTGTATTCTTACGGCTATTATTTTGGTCATCTTTCCATGTGACTTTGTTTTATGAATTTAAAATTTAAATTTCAAAAATGACAACTTCAAACGTAATTTAAAGGAGTAAATGATTTCAGGTGAAAAAGTCATGAATATAAAAGTTGTAGAACTAATTAAGATCTACAACTTTAGTTTTGGTCATTTGTTCATCCGACAAAGTGATGGTAAACATTATAGATCTCGGATGAAGAAATAACAAAAACAAAAGTTGTAGATCTCGAAAAGTTATACAACTTTGTAGTTGACAACTTTTTGATTTGCATATTGTCAAAGAAAAGTATGTTTGAATTTCTCACATTAAAATTAGAAATTTTTAAATGACCTTGGATGGACAAACAACAAAAACGAGAGTTGTAGATCTTAAAAAGTTATACAACTTTGTATTTAACAATTTTTTTATTTGAATTCATTTAGGGTCTCAAACACTCAATTTAAACTCAGTTGAGGATAATACGAGGAGAAAGAAAATCCATTATAGACATGAGTGAGTGTGAGGTGCAGTGGTTAGATGAGCATCGCACGAGGGGGAGGTCGTGGGTTCAAATTCCACTAGCCACGAAGCGTGCGATTTTTGTGCGAAAAATGCCACGACCTACGACTTGGATGGAGCGGATGGCTGACCGGGGGCCCCTCCGTAGATAAAAAAAATTCTATTTTTTGGCCCGAATTCATGCTTTTGAAAAAACAGATTCATAGGAGCGGCTCAATATCCAGCCGCCTCTACAATCATCCATTTGTAGAGACAGTGTTGGCGGTCCTTAACTCAAACTTTTAACCGCCAACTATCACATAAAATAAACCAATACGGACACCGAACTTAGAATTAGAGCTTATAACTAATCAATTCCACATGTTTTGGTGTTTGATCTTTTACAGGAGGACATGTTGGAATTATACAAGAAATATACCTAAAATATATAAGAAATACAATAATACAAATACCCGACATGAGCCAAAGGGGAAGAGGCCCACAACCAAGCAAATCAGAACCTAGAATAGGAGGAGAACAAGCCCAAAATCCAATCAAACCAACTCAACTCTGCGCAACATATCGCAGAACTGACCAATTTATAGGAGTACAAGTACAATGGTAGCCCACAAGCGGTCGCACTGTCATACTTGAACCCATATAAACCCGGTAGTCCGTCGAGTACCACGACGGGTCTCGATAAACGATTTACAACAACCAAGATCGTATATGATTCAACATACATGCCACATATTACATAAAGTTCACAGATACATTTCTCCATCAGAGTACGAATAAAAATTATTACAAACCGATTTTGATAGATAAAAGCGGAAGCAAATTAAGTTTGAAAGTAAAGTTTCCAACATAGTTTACTACAGTGCCAAGATACGATCACGGTCCACAAAAGCATGTAGAAGGATTAATAAGAAGCCTGCCCAAGGCCTACTCCTCATCCACGGCGGGATAGAAGCAACTCTTGCAATAACCATGATACACAGTGCCATCTGCAACATAGGAAATAAAACCCTGAGTACGAGAAGGTACTCAGCTAGACTTACCCGTCATAAACTAGAAATAAGATGACTCCAAGGATTATGCAAGGCTGTATAAGTGGAGATAGCTTGACAACATTTTGCATAAAAGCAATTGACTTATTGTACAATTTGGATTCCTTTATCAATTATTTATAACTATCCATCTCTAGATTAGCAACTATCCTGTGCCAAACATGTGGTATATCCCTTTAAAAGCATACAATAGTAACCATAGCAGGTATGGTAATTTCATATTCATTCGAACCATTATGTTTCATAACACAGTTACTACGATGTTGGGACTAGCCAAGTTTCTCACTATCCGGGAGAGACGGCGATTCGAATCGATTTCAACCAGCCGGGAATTTATTCCTAACACAAACCCAGGTCTACCAGCCACGATAGCCTTAGGTCACCTTTGATACAACTCAGGTACACATTTCGCGGGTCCGTACCACGCCGCACAATCTGGAACACCAGATGCCAGGACGTTCAGGCCTAGCCTGCCCTTGGGCTCAGTCTGATCGTTCCCTGGAAGGAGCGCACAACAGAACGGGTCCTGGCCTGAGTTGAATTACTCGGCTTCGTGGTCGGAACGAGTTATCCGGCCAGCTAAGTGAGAGGCATGCGTTCAATCTTGTCAGAAGCGCCAACAACGGTACGGTCCTTAATCGACACAGACGGGGATAGATCCACACCCAAGACCTCCATGTCTTGTTGCTTCTCTATCGACATCCCGCCCGGTCTCCATTTACATTAACCATGGTTCTTTTCCACGATAGCAATTATAACCAACCGTGCTCCGGTATCCACCTATATATCGTAGGTGACAAGAAATCACCCGACTTCTACCGGTCTAAGCATGGCTAAGCATATATTCGATCCTAGACCTATACCGGTTAAAGGTGTAATAGCTGGACAAGGAATGTATATGTATCAAGTGGTTCCATTCAACTCTTATAACCTAATGCATCAATCAAAAGTACTTAAGTAATCATTTGTAAAATACTGGGAGACTTAGAATGCTCCAGGGCTTGCCTCGCAGAAAGGAAGTAGGGCGGTGATCAGGGCACTCCGGAAGCTCTTCAGGATTCTGCTCCTCGCCTTCGGGAGCTGCGGCTTGAGGATTCTCCTACTGGTCCCCTTCCTCTGCTTCATCGAATTCCAGCAACATTATTTCTTCCTCCGATCCTAGATGCATGAATATGGCATAAGTATTACGAATGCATATATGTTATCAAGTGCATCATGTTTATTGAGTAGGTGCATATCTCTTCTCGATTATTTAATTACTACTTCCACTATGCATCTACTATATCACAAAACAGCAGCTACTTGTTTTACTCATAACAGGAGTTCTACTAATCCAAATGCAGTGATCCTAGACTTTCTGAAAAGCTTATCAAATTATCTACAACTTTGTTATTAACTATTTTTACAGCAAACATCATCTTCAACATGCAACTCATCAAACTCCAGAATCTGTCCGGAAACTATTCAATTTGCAATACAAAGTAACAATACTTCTACTTCACGTAATCAGTCAAAATTTGACAACATAAAGTCTACCAACAGTTTAAGCATACCAAATACATTTAAGATAATATAATGGTGAAGCCCAAACTATTTATTTAAATGCCTTTATTATTTTACTTAGATATTTAGGTTAAATAATAAACATATACCAGATCTACTTCATAAATTCTCAAAAATTTACAGTGCCTTACTAATGCTATCAAAGGACTACTGTAAAAGTTTCATGCCATTTTATTCAATAAAACACTCTATACAAAAATGACAAGACAGAAAGGCTTACAATAGCAAAAATAGAAAATCCTAGTGAAAAGTGTCAAGCAATAGATTTCCTATTTTTCTTAGCCTCCATATGGTACTAGGATTACCTCCAACAAATTTCATGAATTTTGGATTCATAAATAATTTATAAAAATTCATACAAGGATTAACTATTCATAAAAGAAAAATCTATAACTATAAATCTACACATGCACTGATCCTCAAATTTTTACCAGAGTTCATATATGACAAGAATAGCTTACCAAAAAAATTTCATAATTTTTGGAGCATAGGAACTCTAGATATAAAATAAACAAATTTGTATGCATTCAAAAGCACATTTCAAATTTCTATTTAAATCTCCAAAAATTTCTACTGCAAATGTTAAGAACATATTTTTCCTAAATACTACACTTCCTAAGGAACACTAACAAATTTATTTCACAATTTTTGAAGCTATCAAACTGAAGATACAAAAATTACAAAACAACACCAGATCTGGATTTAAATGAACTAGCCTATTCTACTCCTATCGCTGACCGGTGGGACCCGCTGGTCAGCAGGGCCCACCTGTCAGTGAAACCAAAATAGAGCCGACGACGCTGAGCAAGCTTGCGCGGCCACGGCTCGTCGACGGCGAGTCCGCCGGCGGTGACGTCTACGCGGTATGACCTACTTGACCGGGCGCATGTGTTGGGCTAGCTAGGTGAGCGGATGACCGGCGCGAAGGGTGACGGCGTCGGCCATGGTGGCACGGCGGAGCGGGATGACGGCGCTACGCTGGTGGAGGCCACGGCGAAGCAAGCTCAAGCGCTGACGAGCTTCTACGGACTCAGGCGAACCTAGCGCACAAGAAATCGCAGCAAGAGGTGGACGGTGGCCTTCTAGCCGCGGCGACGGACTTGGCAGTGGAGCTCCAGCGAGCTTGCGCACGACGCTGGCGCTTACCGAGTGCTATCAGCGGGCACAGGAGGAGGCAGTGGGTTGCTGGGGTGGCGGTGGAGTGCTGCGGTGGTGATGGAGTGGCTAGGCGCGAGCTTGTACCGTCCACGGCGACGGCGGCACTGCGGGAGCTCGGCGGCTGCGCTTGCGGGTGCTGCGGACGGCGAAGGAGGAGCGGGGAAACTGAAAATGGGGCGCGGGATGGCTTGGGCAGGCGCTGGCGGTGTTAAAGGCTCACACTGGCCGGCCTGGCCACGGTGGGCAGGGCGCTGGTGACGCGCGGTCATCGCGGCCACCACGCGGCGCGCGGGTTCTGCCGATGTCGGCCACTGACGATGGCGATTCATTTCGATTCAGTCGCGCGCGTATTAGCCTGACAGCAAGAATTGACGACGATTTAACAGCTAATCCGTAGCTCCAACGTGCAAACACTTTAAACCGAAATGATAAACCAATGTACCAGCTACAATTACTCTTAAGGAATCATGTGCAAATTCGCAACCATTACTGAGAAAAATCAATCCAAAGTCGAGCTGACAGCACTGTCAGAGTATGAGACTTAGAATATTTCTCTAAGTGTTGAAAACAGTTATTTGATGAGTTTTGTGAGCTCTAAAAGACTAACCTATGCACCTTATTACCTCATGACCCAAACATAATAGTTGTTCCCTATTGCCAATACTACAACTTTGTTTTAGTGATCACATACATGCATAGTCTCTAGCATATGATTCAAACTTGGTCAAACATGTTACATTTAAATGAAGACTTGTTCATGAACTAAGACTTTGTGGTCTATTTAGCCCTAGCCATGATTACCAAAGTTGTTCATAATGATACTCTAAACATGTTTAAGCTATTTGCAAGGTCACACAATCATTTACATGTATTCACTCATTATTATTTGCATATATATACCAGGAAACATGAAATAACAAGCAAATGTTGCATAAGTTTCAATCCAATGTTTCAAGTGTAAATGCTTATATATGAATGCTTGATGATCATGCTCATGCTATGCAAGTCAATTTATGCAAGGCTAACACCTAGGGTGTTACACAACACCACCATGGGCCAAGTCTAGAAGATCATAGGAGGCAGCCCGACAAAATTGGACTCAAGGTGGCCCACCTAGGGTGCGGCCACACCCATGGTGCGGGCGCACCCCTGGTGGCCTACCTCGAGCCCAACCTTGCTTGGTTGGTTCATACCGCCTCTCCAAGGATGGTTCAGGTGGGGATGGCGGTAAATTAAATGCTGAGGACGGTTTGCTCCTTCGTTTTGAGGAGATACAACGAATATTCCAAGGAATACACCCCTCCTTTCCACCTATAAAAGGAGGACCTCTCCCCTCCTTATTGTTCAATCATCAACACAAAGGAGACATAATGTAGCAAGAAGAGAGAAGAGCTCCATTCATATCTTAGCTCTTTAGCTAGTCCTAGTATAGGGAGTGAGTGAGTAAGAGTGGAGAAGTACCTGAGTTTTCGGCTACCTCCATTTGTGTACTTGGGGCCCCTTGTACACTTAGCGGAAGGAATGCCAGGAATCGTCGGCTCCTCTCCACTTGTACCTCTACGTTCCGAATACTACTTGGAGTATAAGGTTCGTGTTTATCTTTGGTGGTGAGTTCTACTTTAAGTTAGTCTTGTTCATTATTTACTTGCGGGTTCATCATCTGCTCTCATAGTGGATACTCTAGTTGAGGGCTCCCGATAAAGACGGATCACCCTGTACAACGCTAGAGTAGTAGTCGATAGCATGGACGTGGTGTCTAGGCTAGAGGCTACCTTCGTTTGCCTTGTGCCCTATGGTTGAGGGGTAGGCGACAGGTGGTGATAGCCCTGTCCGTCCCTCGTAATCTCCCATGTCCGGGTACGGCGTAGAGCTGGAAGCTGGAGGTACTTGGCAGACCAAGTATAAGCCAGTGCCCAAAGTAAGTATATAGTGACAAAGCTATCTTAACTTAGGATCTCTATCCGTAGAAAACCTCGCTACCCAAGCTATCTTTCTTCTTGTTACCTTCGTCGTGGAAATACGATACCCTGAATACTTCCAGATGAAATGCTATAACGGTAATTCTGTGCGCTTGCAGATTATTTCTGTATGCGTTAAGAAATACCAACAAGCATTTCTGGCGTCACTGCCGGGGAACGGTTGCTGTAGTATCTCCGAACCTAGTTAACCTGTGTATCCTCGGGTTTTACATTTCAAAAAAAAACATTTATTCCTTTTTCTTTTTTCTTCTCCAATGGAGAAACCTACCATTCAAAAATCTTTTTGCTCCTAAGGACGAGTTCTTAGAGTCACCACCATCAAAGCCAATCACAGCTTCTGGCTATGAACTCCGTCCTGGCTTTATAGCCATGGTTCGGGAACAATCCTTCTCAGATTAAGTTACGAAAACTCTTGCCATCATCCACGAGAGTTTTGAGCAGCTCTGTGCGTGCTTGACAATCTCAGGCATGGCACATGAAAAACCTTCGATAGAAGTTGTTTCCCTTCTTTTGAGAAGGCAAAATAACCTCCTCCCACAATGTAGGGAAGGTAAACAGAGATTGGGAAGAATTGAGGAACATATTCTATTTCGTATTCTTCCCTATACCTCAAATCGCTTCCCTATGATAGGAAATTGTTAGCTCTCGCCAACATGAGAAGGAAACCATAGGTGTAGCCTGGGCTAGATTTTCAATCTTAACACATTCTGGCCCAGCCTTGTCTATACCTGACCATGTGTTGTTACAACACTTTTGGTTTGGTCTTAGCAAGGAATCTGCCCTATAGCGTGATATCACTACCTGTTTACACCAAAATTTGGGAAGAAAAATATGGGAACTCGAAGCTTCCAAGATTGTGTCATCAAGGAATCGATTGCATAAGGATCGATATCAGCTGGTTCAGATGCGGTACTAGGATCGGCTCTCTTCGGATGACGTCAGCAGATAACTCCAATAAGCTACGGTTGGCTTCGGGAGAAACATGTCGGACTCTATAAAAAGGGAAAGATTAGGGTCCAAGTTATCTTAAGTTAGGAATGTTTTCTCTTATACTAAAAATTGTAATGAGTCGTATTTGAGTAGGATTCACACTTAGGTTCCAGGTATAAATATTAGACCCCGGCTATTGTAAAGAAGGATCCAATCAATCAATACCAATTACTTTTTTAGCTTCCCGCCAACCCTTAGGAGTAGTAGTATAGATCTCACCGAGCTCTTCAACAAGCATGGTTGCATCGGTTCGGC
Source organism: Miscanthus lutarioriparius (assembly GCA_904845875.1). Taxonomy (NCBI): domain Eukaryota; kingdom Viridiplantae; phylum Streptophyta; class Magnoliopsida; order Poales; family Poaceae; genus Miscanthus; species Miscanthus lutarioriparius. Next base: position 36,049,800 of record CAJGYO010000017.1, on the reverse strand, counting down.
TGACCTCCGGCTTGTCTGTAAGTACTGTCATGACTTATACCTCTGTTCGTAAGGCTGCATCAGTCCGGCCAACCTCTTACGAGCTCTAGTATAAGCTAGTTATCGATCCTTATCTAGTTCAAGTACGGCTGCATCGGTTAAGTTTGACCTCCACTTCTTGAATTAGACTAAGGTCAAGTTATTGGCTCTACTTAAGGGTGGCATCCTTCGGGTAGATTCATTAAGTTACCGATCTTGCTGATGTTCTTATTGTCATTAGTTTCAGCAATATCAACCTGCCCGATCGAGATCGATCTAGATTGGCCTCACACCCTTTTAGTCCATCGTTTATTCTGTCACATTGCGATGATTCTTATTTTAAACGATAGATTATGTTTTATCGGCTGCTCTACTTCGATCTTGATCGTGCGTAGTACACGGCTAAGGCATGCCTGATCTTGAGAAGGCTTACCGGCTAGTTGAATCTGGTCTATAGCTCACTATTATGGATGTAACGATCCGGTCGATCTCCACTGTTAGTACTTTAGATTGGAGTATGCTGGTTGGTAGATTTGCTTTCGACTAGGCATGACCCTGCCTGTTTGCTATGCCTGCATCGGCTAAATAGCCGATCGCCTGTACTTTAACGCTTATAGTGTGTCTTCATGATTCTATTAAATGTGAATAGATCTGTTTGCTTTAAAAGGTTTAATCTGTTATCTTTATTATGGCTGCCTTCGATCTGGTCGAACCCCACTGTTAAAGATAATAGATTAGATTCGATGTGTTTATAAATATGTTCATATTAAATAGTCGATTGTTCTCATGCTATGATCCTTTTCTACTTAAATCAGCTATTTCAGCCGATTCGCCTGTGCTTTCACACATATAGCATGTCTTTCAGAAACTTGTCAACGAATAGATGGTTTTATCTATTCCTTATTTGTAGTTTGTTGTTATCATCATAGCTGCATCGATTCGGTCGAACCTCACTGTTGATGGTAGCATATTAGATTCAGAGCGTTTGTAGATCCATTTTTACTATACAGTCGATTTTGTTCGCATGTTATATCCTTTCTTGTTAAACTTATCGGCTCAATGTTTTACACCGGTTATATTTATCTAGATGATGATGTTACTTATATCTAGGCACATTGCATTCGTTACTATAAAATCAATCATGACCCGCGAGTGTTACAGTCCTTAACATTTGATTTCTTCTCGTATCAGCTATTTAGTGGATTTTCCCGTCTGGTTGCTCCCAAAGCGGTACACTTGGAATTGTCTTGGCAAAACCGACATGTTCCACCTTAAATTACTGATAAACTTTCTCTTCTTATCAATTGCAGGTCAAATTGACTGGCACGCCCTTGGGAAATTCGTAGGGTTGACTGGTCCTGCGATTGAAGCCAAGTGGATCTCTAGCCTTGCTCCATCAAGCAGATCCTTCCGGCTTGCTGCGTGTTGACATTTTTGTGCCGACATGCGTTCTAGCACGCCCTGTGGGACCCCACAATCATTATGGCAACTCACAACAACAAGGACATCCTTATGGTGCCTTATGAAGACCTACCTAATGAGGATAAAGATGTCATCAGTAAGGCTATAGAAGAATTTTAGAATAAGTGTTTGTGGTCTTACACCAAGACACATGATATTAAAGTTGTTTAGAAATATCTACTATCAAGAGTTTTGTTGCATGGATAGTCAGATACAGACAAAGTTCATGACGCAATGTTGAACCATAATACAACTTTCTTGAACACGTTCCACAAATACCATGAAGGAGGTGTTTCATGGATATCCAATGGATCAGGTTGGACCGGCTTACTACAACATCCCACATCCGTTGACTCAGGGGACTAATCAAGCCGGTACTAACCATCAAGAAGCAGCACTAACTGTGCAGCATGTGCAACAGCCGACGGGGCAAGTTTAGAATCAAATGGTTAATTTTGGCACAGCATGCCAGATACCGTCATCGGCTCAAAAAATAGCACCATCAGTTCAAAAAATTCGTAGAGATATAGATCTCAGCATTTACAACCAAAGACTTCAAGCAGCAAACCATCAAAGGACCCAATAGATAGAGATTCCACATGAGTATCATTATGGCACAGATTACAATACCCTTCATATGATTCAAATTTGGGGTATCAAGGTACCTGAAATTTTAATACGCAGATGGGTCAACAATTGCAGAGAAATCCAGATTCAAGTGCTGATGAGTTGTTGCTCAGAGTGTCCGAGATGATGAAGAATCAGTTCGGTTTGACGTCGAAAGAGCAGACCTTTTTTGTACAAACGTTCATATCCAGAATGGTATGATTTGATCACTCTTCCTACAAATTATAGGCTCTCGAAGTTTGCTAAGTTCACTGGCCAAGATAGCACAAGCATAATAGAACATGTCAGTCGGTATCTTACACAGTTGGACGAAGCATCCATTAAAGAGGCTCACCGAGTTTGTTTCTTCTCCTTGTCCCTGTCAGGAGCAGCCTTCACTTGGTTTTTAATATTGCCAGTTAATTCCATTGCCAATTGGGCTGACCTAGAGAAGAAGTTTCATACATATTTCTATATTGGGACAGGAGAAAAGAAAATCACTGATTTAACGACCATAAGGTAGAGAACTAATGAATCGGGTGCCGAGTTTCTTTAGAGGTTCCGAGAGACCAAAAATTTGTGCTTCTCATTGAATCTAACTGATGATCAACTAGCTGCTTTGGTCGTTCAAGGAATGTTGCCAATATGGAGAGAGAAGCTGCTAGGGCAAGAGTTTGATAGTTTAGGTCAGTTGGCTCAACGAGTGGTAGCAGTCAATAGCCAATTCTAGAATATGCGCAGGGATACCCGATTCTAGAAGAATGCCGCAATTGTCGAAGCCTATAATCCATATTCAGTTGATGATGGCGATGAGAACGATAAAGAAGAAGAGATTGCTGCGGCCGAATGGAATTAGGGTAAGAAGACAGTGATGGTGCCAAATCCTTGGGGAAGAGGAATCAAAGAGAGCTATGATTTCGACATCACAAAATCGGACAAGCTCTTTGATTTCTTGCTTGAGAGAGGACATATCAAGTTGCCCGCCAACCATGTTATGTTACATTCTGATCAGTTAAAGAATAAGAAGTTCTACAAGTTTCATAATGCTACTTCTCATTCTACTAACGAGTGTAGAATTTTTCGGCAACATATATAGAGGGCTATTTAGCAAGGGAAGCTCAAATTTGATACACCTCGGAAGATAAAAATTAATAATAATCCTTTCCCAAGAGATCAAAACATGATTGATGCTAAATTGCTCAAAGGAAAGGCTAGAGTCCTAACATCAACTAGGGCCAAAGAAACCAGAACAGTCGATCTAGAGATGCAAATATCGGCTGATGGATATAGAGAAATTAAGAGGTGTCGTGACCAATAGAAGAGCCAATATGAGCAGGGAGAGACATCAAGGAACAGGGCGATAAGGCCGCGTGTCACGTCTTGGATTTTGTTGAATAAATGTCAACGGCAGAAGGAAAAGGATTACCAGCGTTGGTTAGAAGAGAAAGAATACTAACGTCAACAGGAGAAAGAGATGTATGAAAGAAAACAAGCTGAGTCACATTGGAATTGTCCTTTCTTCAGACATTGTTGGAATGAAGGTTTGAAATTGCCTACTAGAAATAATTGCCCAGAGTGCAGTGAGCAATATTGGGAGTTTAGGCAATCTCAAGCCAACCGCCGGTCTATCCATGCTCGAGATGAGTGTCATCATAATAATATGGATCAGCGCTTAAAAAATAGAAGTGTTCATGATCGGCTTGGGAAGCGAGTTGTTGATCAAAGCTAGGCTGATTATGAAGAAGAAGATAACGAGGAAGAGTATGTTTGGCAGGAAGGGCAATGGTGTCCAGGAGGTTTGACAAGAAGCCAGAAAAGAAGGGCGCAACACCTAAGGAATAGAGAGCTAGAACAGTCTCAGGCATCTGGTAGACCTCAAATGTGGCGTGCTAAACAAACAGCCAATAGGGGTCAACCATCGTCTAATATTCAAATGACTTTTCTATTGCCATCGGAATTCAAAGCTCCAGCAGATCAAGAAGTCTATTCATATTTTGGTGAATTAGAGTATGAGGAGATAGTTGCCAAGTTGACAGTGGTATAGCAAGCTATATTCGATAAGCCAGTCAAGCATCGGCACTTAAAGGCTTTGTATATAAAAGGTTTTGTTGATGAAAAGCCGATGAGCAAAATATTGGTAGATGGGGGTGCTTCTGTCAATCTTATGCCTTATACTACTTTTCACAAGCTTGGCAAGGGATCAGGAGATTTGATTGAGACCAACATGATGCTTAAGGATTTTGGGGGCAATGCATCCAAGACTAGGGGGCAATAAACGTCGAATTGACAATCGGAAGTAAGACTTTGCTCACCACATTTTTCATCATTGATGGAAAAGGTTCATATGGTTTACTCCTTGGTTGCGATTGGATTCATTCAAATTGTTGTGTACCATCGACTATGCATCAATGCTTGATTCAGTGGCATGGAAATGATGTTGAGCTGGTTCATGCTGATGATTCTGTGAGTATCGCAACAGCTGATCCAATGTATTAGGAGCTAGAAGACTTTGAATATTTTTCTAGCAAGCTATGGGAAGGAGGCTTCATTAAAGTCAATGATGAAAGCCAATAGCCGATCCAAGCAATTGGCTCTGAGAGTTTGTTTTAATGGATAATCCAATAGATGGTACATATGGTAAACTAGGACATGGCTTTATGTCGGCCGATGAATTAGAAGAGATAGATATTGATTCTGGAGATAGGCCTAGGTCGACGTATGTAAGTGCTAAGTTGGATCCTGAGTATAAGCAAGAGTTGGTAGATTTATTAAAGGAATTTATAGATTGTTTCGCTTGGGAATATTATGAGATGCCTAGTATAGACCGATCAATTGTTGAACATCGGTTGCCAATCAAACCTGTATATCAGCCGTTTAAACAAGCTCTGAGGAGATTCAACCCAAATGTTCTTGATGATATCAAAGAGGAGACTGAGAGATTACTAGAAGCGAAATTTATCCGACCGTGCCGATATGCAGAGTGGATATCGAATATTGTTCCTGTGTATAAGAAGAATGGGAAGTTAAGAGTTTGCATCGATTTCAGAGATCTGAACAAGTCTACACCCATGGATGGTTATCCGATGCCAATAGCCAATATATTCGTAGATGCAGTAGCCGGGCACAAGGTTACTAGTTTCATGGATGACAATGTAGGATATAATCAAATTTTTATGGCCGAGGAAGACAACAAAAATAACTTTTAGGTGCCCCGGCGCAATTGGTTTATTTGAATGGGTTGTGATGACCTTTGGTTTGAAGAATGCCGGTGCAACTTATCAGAGGGCGATGAATTATATTTTTTATAAGTTGATCGGTAGGATTGTTGAAATCTACATTGACGATGTGATGGTAAAATCTAAGGGGTACAACGAACATCTAGCTGATTTGCGAGAGACTTTGGAGTGCACAAGAAAACATGGTCTAAAGATGAATCCCAATAAGTGTGCCTTTGGAGTATCAGCTAGACAATTTTTAGGTTTCATGGTCCACGAGAGAGGAATCAAAATTGGTCAAAAAAGTATGAAAGCAATTGATGAGGCAATGCCCTCGAGTACTAGAACAGAGTTACAATCTTTGCTTGGTAAGATTAATTTTATCAGGAGGTTTATTTCAAATTTGTAGGAAAAGGCTCTACTGTTTTCTCCCTTGTTGAAGTTAAAAAATGATCGAGAATTTAAGTGGGGTGATGTACAACAAAAGGCGTTTGAGGAGATAAAACAATACATGAAATATCCACCCGTGCTGGTCCCTCCTCAGCAAGGTAAGGCTTTTAAGTTGTACATATCGGCCGATGACCAAACGATTGGATCGGCCTTAATGTAAGAGTTTGAAGGAAAAGAACGAGTTGTTTTCTATCTAAGTAGAAGACTTTTGGATCCATAAACAAGATGTTCTCCTATTAAAAAGTTATGCTTATGCTTATATTTCTCTTGAACTAAGTTGCTACATTACTTGCTATTGGCTGAGTGTACAGTTGTTTCGAAGGCTGATGTGATCAAGCACATGCTATCAATGCCGATATTAAATGGGAGAATGGGGAAGTGAATTCTTGCATTGTCAGAATTTGACTTGAGGTACGAATCAGCTAAAGCAGTCAAAGGGCAAGTGATAGCCAATTTTGTCACTCAGCATCATAAACCGAGTATTGGCTATGTAGAGCTAATACCTTGGATGCTATTCTTTGATGGATCATCGTGTAAGCAAGGTGGTGGCTCTTGGTATTGTTATTGTTTCACCTTGGGGGGCAAGTTTTGAGTTTGTTTTTCCAACTGAACCAATAATTACCAACAATCAAGCAGAATATGAAGCTATTCTTAAGGGACTTCAGCTTCTTCATGAAGTAAACGCCGAGTCGATCGAAGTATTTGGAGATTCACAGTTAATTATTAATCAGTTGATCGGCCTATACAAATGTAAAGATGATATTATGAGGGGATACTATGATAAATGCCAGAGGTTACTCAAGGAGTTTTCTCATTTTCCTTCAGCATATTCCGAGGGCACAGAATCAAGAGGCTAATCGGTTAGATCAAAGTGCGTCAGGTTATCGAGTGTTTCAAGAGATCTTAAGTAGTGAAACCTCGACTAATGATTGGAGAGTTGAAATAGCCGATTACCTTAAAAATCCATCACAGAAGGTTACCAGGAAACTAAGGTATACATCGACTAAGTATGTTTTGCTAGATGATCAGCTATACTACAAGACAGTCGATGGGGTGTTGCATAAATGCTTAAATCAAGAAGAGGCTAAAGTGTTGATGGGTGAAGTACATGAAGAGATATGTGGAGCTCATCAATCGGCTTATAAGATAAAATGGATTATTCACAGGACTGGATATTTCTGGCCAACAATACTGGAAGATTGTTTTGAATATTATAAGGGGTGCCAGGATTGTCAATGTTTTGGTAATATTCAGAAATCGCCCGCATCGGATATGAATCCAATAATCAAACCATGGCCGTTTCGAGGTTGGGGAATTGATCTAATTGGCTAGATTTTTCCACCTTCAAGTAAAGGAAATAAGTTTATATTGGTAGCAACAGATTACTTCACTAAGTGGGTTGAGGCAATTCCTTTGAAGATGGTAACCTCAAAGAACATGGTTGATTTTGTCAAGGAGAATATTGTGTATCATTTTGGAATTCCTCAAACTATCACTATTGATCAGGGGACAATGTTCACTTCAGAAGAGTTTAGAGATTTTGCTGTAGTATGAGAATTAAGTTATTAAATTCTTCTCCTTACTATGCTCAGGCTAATGGCCAGGCAGAGGCGTCTAATCAAATTATGATTAAGCTGATTAAGAAAAAGATCGAAGAACAGCCAAGGAAGTGGCATTCAACGCTTAATGAGGCATTATGGGCATATAGGATGGCCTGCCATGGATCGATTAAAGCGTCACCTTATGAACTTGTGTATGGTCATAATGTAGTCCTTCCCTGGGAGATTCAAACTAGATCGAGGTGTGTCACACTGCAAAATAATTTGTCAACCGATGTTTACAAGAATCTTATGATGGATGACTTAGAAGACTTAAGTTGCCATCGATTGCGTGCTCTTGAGAATATCGAAGCCAATAAACTAAGGATTGCGAAGTATTACAATAAGAAGGTCAAGAGCAAATAATTTTCTGAAGGGGACTTGGTCTAGAAGGTGAAATTACCAATCGGGTCAAGAGATAGCAAGTGCAGCAAGTGGTCACCTAATTGGGAAGGACCTTATCGAATTAAACGTTGTGCACCTGGCAATGCTTATATTTTGGAAACACAGGGAGGAGAAGAGGAGTTTGACAGAGCAATTAATGGAAAATATCTAAAGAAAGATTATACTAGCGTTTGGATTAATACTTGATAACCGATTTCTTCAGTCATCAGCTCTAATAGCCGGTACCAGAAGGGTATCGCCTCTAGTTCAAAAAATAAACTCGAAGGGGAAAAAGCCGATATGATATGTATCACCTATATAGCAAAAATGAGCATAGACAAATTGGTACATGGAACATGAGTACAGGGCAAAAGAGAAGTCACTTAAAACAAAGAGATTGTTTGCTAGCTTCTCCTATTACAAACTAAAGTCTTGGGAACACTATGTTCACTATGTCTTCGGCCTAGGAAGCGAGGGCCACGGAGTTGGTGGTGTTGAAGAAGTCCTTGACCAGGCGCTCATGGTCCTTAGGGTGTTCGGTGGCTGGGAAACCATGGGGAAGAAGTCAAAGCTCGTGGCCAGAGCGAGCTTGCACAATAGCCAATGCAACGGTAGCACCATGATGAACACTGTGAAGGGCAACCTCTCTAACGTGGTTTGGGATGTCGTACAGGCGAACCACTAGCACGACACCCCTGGCATTAACGAATCCTACCGCATACTCTGCAGCTGATCGAAGGGTTTCCAACTGGGCTGATAGGTCTGGAAAGATTCGAGGGAGGGATAATCAAGATCTTGAAGACAAAACTAAGAAAAACAGAAAATTGTGGACATTTCACCCATGATTCTGGCCTCGGCCTCGGCCAGCCTTGCTTGAGTGGAGTCAGCCCCATGTTCCAAGACGGTGAGAGCGTCCTGCAATGTGTTTAGATGAAGGTCCATCCGCCCAAGATCACGGGTTGCATCCTCCTGATGATGAAGACACTGATGTGGTGGCACAGACTCATCAAGGGCCTCTTCAGCAGACCTCTTGCTGTTCTCCATACCTTCGAGCCTATTGAAAAGCAAATCACACCAAAGACACTAGAAGGTTTGGGACGAAGCAGGTTGTTTTTTGATCCACAGCCATGGCCCATATATATAGCTCGGGAGGTGAGAAGATAGGCTTCGTTGGGGTTATGGAATTGAAGTCGTTATGGAAATGGATCAACACTCTGGAAATTCAGGGAACGGATCATGAAAAAACAACTAATTTAGACTTATTGCTTCCCATAATTATAAGATACCGTGGGATTGATACAAAATGTTTACATTAACTAACGATCAACCCACTAAGACTTCTTTGGATTGAAGGGAGTCCGAATCCCCATAAGGCCGAAGGTCATCATGGACCGAGTCATATCGGCCCGCTAATAGAAGTGGCATCTGGGGAGAGAAAAGGTCGCCTGCTAAAAAGATGCCCATATATCCAACCGATTTCTCGGTGGCCGGGAAACCATGGGAAAGAAGTCTGTGGTTTCCCCCGATGAGCATTTGATAGAGTGAACAAGGGAAATGTGTCCACACATTTTAGCCCTTGCAAACACTAGAACAGCTCTGCAATCATGGTGAGAAAACTCAGGTGATGTCACAAGAATTCTTCTAACCGCAGCAGCTGATCCTCTTGCTCGACAAGGCATTGAAATGAGCGACACAATCACCCTATGCACAAGAATTCTTCTAACCACTCAAGACCCTCATAGCAAGGAATTGGACCATGGAGGGTCTGGCAGAGCCAAGGGCACTCAAGGAGGCAAGCAGAAGAGATACATAACTGAGTTGCTGGGTTGCTCTTGCCAGAGTCAGATAGACATTTATAGTCGGTCTAGAAGGATGGATCCAAGCACCCGTGAAGCAATAGTGCTCTCGTAAAGCTTTGAGGCATGGACTCATAAGCAGGGAAGGACGTTGGTGAAGGTGATGGATAGTAGGCCCCAGATCAAGATTCTCTACCCGTGACTATGGACCCATCGGGGGTACAGACGTGGTAATTTTGGAATAAAATTACTTTTATCCCAAAATTGGGGGGCATGTGTTTACACCAAAATTTGGGAAGAAGAACGCGGGAACTCGAAGCTTCCAAGATTGTGTCATCATGGAATCGATTGCATAAGGATCGATATCAGCTGGTTCAGATGCGGTACTGGGATCGGCTCTCTTCGGATGACGTCAACAGATAATGTCAATAAGCTACGGTTGGCATCGGGAGAAACATGTCGGACTCTACAAAAAGGGAAAGATTAGGGTCCAAATTATCTTAAGTTAGGAATGTTTTCTCTTATACTAAAAATTATAATGAGTCGTATTTGAGTAGGATTCACGCTTAGGTTCCGGGTATAAATATTGGGCCCTAGCTATTGTAAAGAAGGATCCAATCAATCAATACCAATTACTTTTTTGGCTTCACGCCAACCCTTAGGAGTAGGAGTAGTGTAGATCTTGGCGAGTTCTTCAACAAGCAGGGCTGCATCGGTCCGGCCAACATCTGGCTTGTCTGTAAGTACCGCCATGGCTTATACCTCTGTTCATAAGGCTGCATCAGTCCGACCGACCTCTTACGAGCTCTAGTATAAGCTAGTTATCGATCCTTATCTAGTTCAAGTATGGTTGCATCGGTTAAGTTCGACCTCCACTGCTCGAATTAGACTAAGGTCAAGTTATCAGCTCTACTTAAGGGTGGCATCCTTCGGGTAGATTCATTAAGTTACCGATCTTGCTAATGCTCTTATTGTCATTAGTTTTAGCAATATCAACCTGCCCAATTGAGATCGATCTAGATCGGCCTCACACCCTTTTAGTCCATCGTTTATTCTATCACATTGCGATGATTCTTACTTTAAATGATGGATTATATTTTATCGGTTGTTCTACTTCGATCTTGATCCTACGTAGTCCACGGTTAAGGCATGCCTGATCTTGAGAAGGTTCACTGGCTAGTTGACTCTGGTCTATAGCTCGCTATTATGGATGTAATGATCCGGTCGATCCCCACTGTTAGTACTTTAGATCGGAGTATGCTGGTTGGTAGATTTGCTTTTGACTAGGCATGACCCTGACTGTTTGCTATGCCTGCATCGGCTAAATAACCAATCGCCTGTTCTTTAACACTTATAGTGTGTCTTCATGATTCTGTTAAATGTAAATAGATCTGTTTGCTCTAAAATGTTTAATCTATTATCTTTATTATGGCTGCCATCGATCCGATCGAACCCCACTGTTAAAGATAATAGATTAGATTCGATGAGTTTATAAATCTGTTCGTACTGATTGTTCTCAAGCTATGATCCTTCTTCTACCTGAATTGGCTATTTCAGTCGATTTGCCTGTGCTTTCACATATATAGCATGTCTTTCAGAAACATGTCAATGTATAAATGGTTTTATGGATTCTTTGGCTTTATTTGTTGTTATCATCATAGCTGCATCGATCCGGTCGAACCTCACTGTTGATGATAGCAGATTAGATTCAGAGCATTTGTAGATCCATTTGTACTAGACAGTCGATTTTGTTCGTATGTTATATCCTTTCTCGTTAAACTTATCGGCTCAATGCTTTACACCAGTTATATTTATCTAGCTGATGATGTTACTTATATCTGGGCACGTTGCATTCGTTACTATAAAATCAATTATGACCCGCAAGTGTTACAGTCCTTAACAGTCGATTTCTTCTCGTATCGGCTATGTAGTGGATTTTTTCGTCTGGCTGCTCCCGAAGTAGCGCACTTGGAACTGTCTGGGCAAAACCGGCATGTTCCACCTTAAATTACTGATAAACTTTCTCTCCTTGTCAATTGCAGGTCAAATTAACTAGCACGCCCTTGGGAAATTCGTTGGGTCAACTGATCCTGTGATTGAAGCCAAGCAGATCTTAGCCTTGCTCCATCAAGCAGATCCTTCCAGCTTGCTATGTGTTGACATTTTTGTGCCGACACTACCGGAGGGCCCTTGACCACAAAACTTTAGCGAAAGGAGAAGGGCTTCTAGATCACATCCTAGAAAACACTCTTTCCATCAAATACCTCCGCGTAGAACCTGAATCAAGCCATGAGGAAGTCTCTACGACCGAGTCTGATCCCATAACTCCCATTTAGACACCCTCACCCGAACCGAAAACTCGAGAGGAATGTTTCCAACCTTCGGACTTTCTATTTTTCAAGGACCAACTTCTCCGAATATCTTGGAAATACCTCAATCAATAGACAAAATAGAGGTTCAGTCAGACTTCCACATCATTGCTAACCTCGATTTTGATCTTCTCATAGGCTTCCCCCTTTGAAAAATCCTTTTTTTAGAAAACCCATCCTATGGGAACCTTGTTGAGGTGGTTGGGAAAATGGCTTTCGCCATGTTTATAACTCACCAACTCCTATGGCGAAGCATAATCCCTAAGCACCAACTCTGGAGACTAGGGAGAAGGTTTTTCGCTGTTGAGCATGAGAGTTTCCCTTCCAAGATCCCCCACGTTTCATGCTCACTTTTTGAAGTCTCCAGAGTTCGTCTTGCTTAGTGGCACTTGCTTCTACGTGGATCTAAACTACCTCTTAACCCTTGACTTCAAACTTTTTAAGAGGATGGTTGTGGATGCTTTTGTTTTCCACAAATATTTGCAAATCCTGTAGAAGCACTATGGCACTAACCTTGCAGCTTGAACATTAATGCTAAATGTTTGGTGGTGAAGCTGGGAACTATACCACCACTGATAGCTACAAGATGAAGTTCCCATGGTCAAGCTTATGACCACAAACTAAGCACTGCCAGGAGATACCCCGGACTATCATAAAACAACAACAACAATAATAATAGTAATAAAAATAAAAAAAACTTTCCTTTTTAATAAAAGCAAGATTATTTTTTCAAGTTAGTATGCACCTTCGGGTATTCTTGTCGCTAACCATTTTAGGTTGAGACTAAGAAGAACAAGGGATATACGATACTAGAGAATATGAGAACTACATCAACTATACCTTGATGCCCTTCGGTGAGGGAACACACTCAAACAGGAGATTTCGACCTTACACACTTGACTTTTTTTACAAAAGTCCAAGTGTGGGGGAGGATGGTGAGAGCCTCACTACAAGTTCCATCCATATCAAAGGCCATCCGAAAGAAAAAAATGATGATGTCAGCTCTACCTTGCTATATAAAAAAGCGAGAGCTATAAAAAAGGGGGGCTAAAAAAAGAATAAAAATATATATGAGATATATATGAAAAAAGAGAAGGAGAGGAGAGAAAAGGAGTAGGCTGGCCCACATGGCCAACATAAACACCAATGTGCCACCTGACTCCACCCAGCATTGCTCTCAAAAGCAAGAAGGGCTCTCCTTCAAGCCTTTGATTACCACCAAGGCCCATGGTCCATTCACACTAGCCATGTGTGTGGCCTAGCCTTGGTAACTGCCTGAGTTGAACCATGTACGATCAAGCCACCGCTGCAGCTGTCTAAAAACTTCCATCCACATATGCTGCCGGCAAGTATATTTAGGTATGCAAGGGTAATAATTGTTCACCAACCCATTTACTCATGTTTGTCTCCACGAAAATACAGCAAATTCATGCTTCCCTTGCTTATGTTGTATGCTCTAGTTTGGGTGTATTCACATGTAGTACATCCATAGGATTTTTAAATTAAGTATGGTGCTTAGGTTAAAATAGCCTTCTTTAATCAAAATTTAACATGGTGTTGAATTTTGATTAATGAACTTTGAGTAATTACTTTTATAAACAAAGTAGGTAACTAATGATGGAGATGAATCAAGGCTATGTTTATTTTGGCAATTCTACCTTAGCCTTGTTTTAGTTATGCTAAAATATAAAGAGTTGGGTGAACAAATAAAAAAATATTTATCATAATAAAGAAATAATTAAAATAAAAAATATAATAATAATAGGATTTAGGCTCCCTAGTTTTCAACTGGTAGAGCCCTTGTTGTTTCTATCTTTGTTTTTTTCTAGAAAATAAATGCAGGTACAAGAAACAAGTGTGGGGGAGGCGACCGGCTCAAGCATTTCTCCCCAAAATGCACAAAAGATCAAACCTTTTTCAAACTCGGTTTGTGCATCCTCACTCCCTGATTTTGATTAAATAGTAAAATTGAACAAATTAAAATATGATTTTACGACAACACTCCAACTCCATGCTACCTTTTGATTAAAGTTTGCATACTCTTTATTCCTCACCAATATTCCTACAACTTGTGAATACTTGTCATAGGGACCCCATTTTATCTAAGTGATTCGAATATGAGATATAGTAGGATGGAAATGAAACTTGCTCGCTTTTGTAAAGTACTTTAGATTTATTTTACAAAATCAAAAACTCAATTAGCATGCTCCTCGAATGATATTTAAATACTTATCAAGGCCAAAAGATGAATTCCTTTCAAAACCTTGTCAAATATGCTACTTATTCTTGTACTAAGCTTTGTCAAAATGTTGTGATACTTTGGGAAGAAATATTTCATGCTTTCTTGACTCAAGAGCACATACACGTCACCCACAAAATAAAGCTAAGCTTCAACACTAGAAGCTAGCACAAAAATTCCATCCATCCACCCACAAAAAGAAAGCTCCATGAAAATTCTCGATCTCGCTTCACCAAGGTTTCATAAAAAAGAGAGGCATGACAATGAAAACAAAAAAAAAAGACAAAGAAAAGTCCAAAATAAAAAGGACTCAAAGAAGTCCAAAGAGAATGGACTCAAAAAGTCTAAGAAAAAAGAAAGAAAAAAGATAGAATCAAAATATTGCCATGGCCTTTGGAAAAGAAACCTATGGTGAAAAAAGAAAGATAAAAAACAATAAAGGAGTATTTCTTCCACAAAAACCACAAAATACCACACACTTGCACCTCTTGATCAGATTGTATGACTTATTTCTCCTTAGATCTGGATTTTGACTTCGCAACATGTGCAAGGTAAGTATGCCACACTTTACCCTACCTAAGAACTCCACATAAGCCTTTCTAGAGGTAGGAAGTAAAGGAAACATCTTTTGCCTAAGTGAGGAACCAAAAATAACAGATATGAGTGACCCGAGAGAATCATTTTGAGGAGCAAAGCTAACATTTACATTTTCAAAATCAAACAAACCCAGGTTTCTAAGCAAGAGTAGCATAGGAAGATTTGAATCCTTACTATTCCATTATCCAATCACTCAAGATTCTATGGTATACACTTAGAAGTTCACAAGTTCAGGTGAGGTTTGGAATAACTTGTATGCAGATTTCAATCGAGGAGATGAACCAGCTTAGTCCTTAGAACTTTACTCAACGACAAGCAAAGGACTAAGTGTGGGGGAGCTTGTTGGCAGTCCTTAACTCACACTTTTGACCATGAACTATCACATAAAATAAACCAATACGGACACTAAACTTAGAATTAGGGTTTATAACTAATCAATTCCACAAGTTTTAGTGTTTGATCTTTTGCAGGAGGACATGTTAGAATTACACAAGAAATATACCTAAAGTATACAAGAAAAACAACATTACAAAAACCTGACATGAGCCAAAGGGGAAGGAGGCCCACAACCAAGCAAATCAGGGCCCAGAATAGGTGGAGAACAAGCCCGAAATCAAACCAAACCAAGTCAACTCTGCGCAACACCACCATGGGGCAAGTCTAGGAGATCACAGGAGGTAGCCCAACAAAATTGGACTCTAGGTGGCCCACCTAGGGTGCGGCCGCACCATGGTGCAAGCGCACCCCTAGTGGCCTGCTTCGAGCCCAACCTTACCTGGTCGGTTCATACCACCTCTCCAAGGACGGTTCAGGTGGGGATGGCGGTAAATTAAATGCTGAGGGCGGTTTGCTCCTTCCTTTTGAGGAGATACAAGGAATATTCCAAGGAATACACCCCTCCTCTCCACCTATAAAAGGAGGACCTCTCCCCTCCTCATTGATCAATCATCAACACAAAGGAGACACAATGTAGCAAGAAGAGAGAAGAGCTCCATTCATATCTTAGCTCTCTAGCTAGTCCTAGTATAGGGAGTGAGGTAGTAAGAGTGGAGAAGTACTAGAGTTGTCGGCTACCTCCATTTGTGTACTTGGGGCCCCTTGTACACTTTGCGGAAGGAATGCTGAGAATCATCGGCTCCTCTCCACTTGTACCTCTACGTTCCGAATACTACTTGGAGTATAAGGTTCGTGTTTATCTTTGGTGGTGAGTTCTACTTTAAGTCAGTCATTTCATTATTTACTTACGGGATCATCATTCGCTCTCGTAGCGGATACTCTAGTAGAGGGCTCCCGATAAAGATGGATCACCCTGTAGTAGTCGATAGCGTGGATGTGGTGTCTAGGCTAGAGGCTACCTTCGTTTGCCTCATGCCTTACGGTTGAGGGGTAGGCGGCAGGTGATGACAGCCCTATCTGTCCCACGTAATCCCCCACATCTAGGTATGGCGTAGAGCTAGAAGCGGAGGGTACTTGGCAGACCAAGTGTCATGGGGACCATGGCAAGCATAGTTGTTCGAGTCGGTGTTAGAGTATGGGTCTCCGATGGCTCAGGTGGACTCAAGAACACAAGAATCACATAGAGAAGACGCAACGGTTTATCCTAGTTCAGGCCAATTTGGCCCCTACGTCCAGCAGCTGATGATCCTTATACTCAAGAGCACCCAAAATGGGGGGGGGGTTACAACAGAGTGTAAAGAGAGATTTGGTAGGGGGTTAGCTTGGAGCTAATCCTAAGGTTGCCTCGCCACCGGTGGAGCCTTCCCCTTATTGAACAGGAGGAAGATGACGGGATACGGAGGAGGAGGTCTCGGTGCCCCTCTCCGAGTTGCCTTGCTCTCGGTGCAGAGCGAAGGCAGATGGAATGGAATGGAGTGTCTGGTGATCGATCTAGGATCCTCTCCTCTACTAGGTCCGGCCTTATTCCTTATATAATGAGATAGGTCAGGTACATGGTGGTTTGGGGGACTAGTCTACGATCTACATGCGTTGGAGTCTAGGAGGGTCTTGCAGCGGTGTGCCATGGACCGTGGCGGTGTCTTGGAGCCAAGGAAGCCTTGGGCGTCGTCTAGCTACTCTATTTGGACACTCTGCATGTCAGGCTATGTCGTCTTGGAGCGGCCTCCCCTAGGTGGTCCTTCTAGAGGCTTCTTGGTGGCAAAGGAGGTTGGCTCCAGGGGCTAACGCGTGGGCCCAGAAGCTCCTGAGCCCTCAGAGGCCAAAGGAAAGCTTTGTATTCTTATGTCATGCCTCGGATGTGACCCTATCGGGGGAGCAGTTGGCAGGGCCATGCCTAGGGAGCAATGCCAGGGAGCCCCGAGCATCGGTAGCCCAGGGCTTATCTTCTTACGCCTGGCCTTGGCTGGCATCGTTAGCCGGGCAGGAGCCAAGGGCTGGGCCAGGATGTGCCATAGATTGGGAACCTGGGGCTCGAGCGAGCCCCTGATTCCTAGGTGGAGGTCATGGCCAAGTTAGGCTTGGCCAGGTCTCTTCGCTAGATGGTGCGTGTGAGCATGCCCGATGTGCATAGCCCCTGTGCCCCCAGGCGATCCTAAAGAGGTCGATCGGGGGGTCTTCTTCGGCCGGGAACCATTGGACCCAAGGCTTAACATACCCATATGTTAGGATCACATTAGGAGCCCTCGAGCCCTTTGTGGCCTCACCTAGCGTGATGGCGTTGAAGGGCTAAATTTGATCTTGTGGTGACCGAACCCTCATTGGCGGGGATGTCTTTTGCTGACAAGAGTGTTGCGCCCTTCTTGGGGCCTTCTCCTCCAATGTGGTGGGTGTTGCTCAGCTATCGAGGCTGAGTAGAGATGGTGCTGATCCCTTAATTAGTATATGTCGCACGGGTCTTTGACTTGAGCGAGGGCTCGGTGAACTCATCTAGGAGTCACCGACCTTAGGCCCTAGGGCGCCCTCCATTCGATCGAAGCCTGCTATGGGCCGGGTGATCAAGAGCGCTGGGCTCTGGCTCGGGGCCATCTAATCGTCCAGAGCGCCATGCCCTTCTAAGGGCTATGGTAGCAGGCTTCGATCCTCTCGAGCCAACCTTCTGGGGTCAACCTCCTGCAGCCATAGATTGGGGAGTGGGGAGTGCACCGAGCCTTGGATGGGGCCCTTGTTGGGCCCACTACTCGGCAGCTCCTGACCCAACTCTGAGGAGCTGGTTGGTTTTGGAGGATGCACCACCAAGGGCACATCGATCGGGGGGTCAGGCTGCTCTATCTAGGGAGCCGACGCAGCCCCCAGGGCCACCGGGGCCTCAAAGTCTTCATAGGCTCGGACGAGCCTTCAGCTCAGGGCTGATGTTCCCTTGGTAGGCAAGGCTACCACAACAGCAGCCTCGGTGGCCAAGATTGCCGTGCCCATGCTACTTGCGGGTAAGCCATGAGAACCCCAAGTTTATGGTCATTCCGTGCCTTGGTCATGTCCTCCAAGGGGAGATTCTCAGCTTCTCAACTGAGCCACTCGTATAGTTCCCGAGCCCATCTATTGGTGCTCAGGGGCTCACTACCTCCCTTGTTGGGTCACCACAAGCGGCTCAAAGTTGATACTCGGACATCACTCGTTTAGACGGTCGGGACGCTTCTAGGCATCCCAACTACAGCCATGTGGGCTCATCTCCCGAGCGTCCCTCGCACTTTGGTACCCTTCCTAGGGTGAACTTGAAGCTCGGGGGAGCCGGCCTTGAACCTCGTGCGACGCCCCCTTCTGGGGGACATCGCTTTAGCCCCACTGAGGGGCGGGCTCCTGCCAAGGGGTTAGAGGTATGATTAACAAAAAATAGGAAGGAACAAGCTATGAATAGAAATGACATAGCTGTTTGATGTTCCACCCATTGTCGTACTTGTGTAATGCCATGGTGCTGATCTTGTAGGCGCCCAGCCAAATAACCCACAAGATGCAGAAGGGTCCTTCCCAAGGAGGATATAGCTTGTGGCCCTTCTTGGACGGGGTGGCTCTCCGAAGGACGAGATCTCCTACAACAAAGGAACCCTTGTGTACCCATCTGATGAGATAGCGGTGAAGCCCCTACTGGTAGCTGGCAGATCGCACCATGGCGGTGTTCCGCACCTCCTCGAGCATGTCGACATCTACATGGCATTGTTCCTCGGCTCGTTGCTCATCATAGAAGTGGACACATGGAGCGTCAAAGTCAAGGTTAGAGGGGATGACCGCCTCAGCCTCGTAGATAAGGAAGGAGGGGGTGTACCCTATCGAGTGGTTCACGCTAGTCCATAGGCTCCAGAGCAGGGAAGGGAGTTCATCCACCCATCGTCCAGCATGAATCTTGTGCTTGTTGTAGACACAGGTTTTGATCCCCTGTAGGATCAGCCCGTTGGCATGCTCAACTTGGCTGCTAGACTCTAGGTGGTAGACTATAGCCCAGTCCACCTAGATTCGCCAGGCGTCATAGAAGTCTAGGAACTTGCGACCTATGAATAGGGTGCCATTGTCAGTAATAATGCGATTGGGAACTCCGAACCTATGGATAATGTCTTGGATGAATTCAGTCGCCCGCTCGAACTTGAGGTTGACGATGGGCTAGACCTCGATCCACTTGGTGAACTTGTCGATGGTGACTAGGAGGTGATCGAAGCCCTCGGGAGCCTTCTTGAATTCCCCTACCATGTCGAGGCACCAGACCGTGAACTACCAAGTGATGGGGATCGTTTGGAGCGCCTAGGCCGGCTGGTGACTCTGCTTGGCATAGTACTAACATCCCTTGCACGTCTTGACGATGTCTTGGGCGTCAGTGAGGGCGGTTGGCCAGTAGAAGCCATGTCAGAAGCCTTTCCCCACTAGGGTGCATGGTGCCACATGGTGTCCGCAGATGCCGTCGTGGATGTCAAGGAGCAACTTCCTCCTGTCCTCTAGTGTGATGCACCACAGGAGTACTTTGGAGGTGCTCTAGCGATAGAGCTCTTAGCACACTGGATTTGCCTATGAGCATCGACAATGTCGGCTGGAAGGATCCCTCGCTCGAGGAAGTCGAGGAAGGGTGCCCGCTAGTCTTCTGATGCCTCGGACGACTAGGCGAAGGCCTCGCTCAGCGTGGTCCCAATGTCTTGGTGGGTTGACTTTGGACTTGAAGGGGGGATGCCTCGTCGCCTAGGGTGTTGGCTGTCCACCCTGAGGTCACCTCGGGGGCCTCGGTAGGGCGGTCGTCGGTGGTTCCATCGGGGGTAGCCGACCCTTGTATCCTGCACTTCGCGGGGTAGGTCGATGGGTTAGGGAGAGTGCCGGTTAGTGGTTTGGTACCCCGCCAGCCACGCGTGGTGCCCGTGAGCACGCATTCCTTGGGGGATGGTGCCCTTCGGTGATGTAGGTGAGGTAGAAGCAGCGCTAGCCTAGGCTGGCGTGTTGTCCCCTATGAGGCGGATCGAGAAGGCATCAAGGATGTCGAGGAATACTCCATGTGGCGGGGGCCTGCGAGAGGATGCCAGCCTTGCCAGGAAGTTGGCTTCTTTGTTCTCCCATCGAAGAACGTGATGGAGCTTGATGCCATCGAACTTGTCCTCTAGCTTCCGGTCCTCCACATAGTAGCCCTCCATCCTCACATCGTGGCAAGTTGACTCCTTCATGAAGTTGATAACCAGTTTAGAGTCTCCTCGTACGAAGAGGCACTGAGCGTCGAGCTCGAAGGCCGCTCGGATGCCGTGGAGGAACGCCTCGTACTCTGTAACATTGTTAGTGGCCCATAAATGATGCTGAAGGGCGTACCTTAGTTTGTCGCCACTAGGGGATATGAGGAGGACCCCCGTGCCTACCCACTCAAGGGTGAGGGAGCTATCGAAGTACATGGTCCAATACTTTGCCTTGATGGGGGTGGTGGAGGCCTGCTCCTCAGTCCATTCTGCCATGAAGTCAGCGAGGACTTGGGACTTAATCACGGTGCAGGGGGCGTAGGTGATGTCGAGGCCCATGAGCTCGAGCCCCCACTTGCCGATGCTACCGGTGGACTCCCGGTTGTTGATGACGTCCCCTAAGCCATTGGAAGATATGACATGCATAAGGGCATAAATATAATCACCAACGAAGGTCTAGGGGTTTAAACTAACAAATTCCATGAGTTTTGGTGAATCTGTATTTTCTGCAGGGTTTATCCAGAAAACCATCAAGGTGGACCGAGATATCAGCCTTAATCACGCTTATCCATAGCGAAAACAACCCCAGGAGGTTCTAGAAGATTCGAGAGGACACCACACCGAAGCGGAGGGTGAGGCGCCGGCCCCACCTATAGGCCGGCTGGCCCCTGGGGCCCACCTATTAGCCCCACTGCTATGTCGGTTCTC
Organism: Miscanthus lutarioriparius; assembly: GCA_904845875.1. NCBI lineage: Eukaryota > Viridiplantae > Streptophyta > Magnoliopsida > Poales > Poaceae > Miscanthus > Miscanthus lutarioriparius. Next base: position 36,028,771 of record CAJGYO010000017.1, on the reverse strand, counting down.
CACCGCATTAAGGATTGCATCTACGCCATTTATTCAAGTCGGGTTGATCTGAGAGCTCAGGATTGACGCTCTGGCCTATATATACCAGCCCCTGCCACCCCCTGGAAGCATTGAATCAATTGAGAAGATAGAAACCCTAATCATCCTCAGAGCTCCATCATATTCTAGGGCATAGCTAGTTAGGCTTGGTCTAGAGGGAGGCAAGCAGGTTTCGCTTGTATTCCTGATCGTGTCAAGAGCCTGATTTGGTATAATCTTTGTACCCCCTCTCTTTTGTATATCTCATTACTTTTGTATGTTTGCTACAATTGTTATGACAACATTATTCATATCATTTATGTTCCTAGTTATCATGTTCATGGTCTACTTTGATTATATACTTAGTACAACTAGATTATCCTTATATTTATGCATAAGTTTGTATAGCGCTCACTCTAAGGTACCATGGGTGAGTGGTCGATATTGTGTAAGCGTGGTGCTTATACGTTGTTTACCTACGGATACACCCTATATTCCAGGTCATGTGGTAGATTGCGAATGTGACACTCACGTTGAGTCCTTTATAGTCCACTCCCCGAATATAGGTATACAAGTAGGATCTAGTTACGAAGGAAGACAAGTTCTGTTCTTAATCTTCCTTAGTAATATCCCTTACGTATAGATATGAGGTTGATCTCAGCCATGACTACTAGGTGTAATTGCACTAATCAATGTATGCATTGACTTGTAATTAAGTATGACTTTGGAATTATTCCTCTAATATTCTACTTAATCATACTAATGCCATAGATAGGAGTACTCTGAGTGATCAATGATTAGTTATTATTTATTATTCATATACATTTACCTCTTGACTTACCCCTGTTATGAGTAGAATATTGGTTATGGTTTACTTCTCCATCAATCGTATAAGTTATCAATACACGTCCTCGCCTGACCTTCCCTATGATAAAAATATAAATAATGATACCTGGAATACTCCCGGGTGAAGTGCTACAATGGTATATTATTTGTGCACTTACAGATCCCTTTCATTCATATACATATATATTCTTCCTAGTCACATAAAATAATAAAGAGCTACTTAGTATTATTCTAGTAGTAATGCTAAGTAGTACCAACAAGCATCTCTGGCATCATCACTAGGATGACAACCTGGTAAAGTAATGTTAAGAGATGTAGACATACATTAGGTGGCAACTAAAACAAGTGACAAGTTAATAAATACCTACAAGCATTTCTGGTGCCGTTGCCAGGGAAGGTAGCTAGGCAAAGGAAGTATTGATAAACTTATACTTATTGATGTGATTGAGATAACCATTAACCTCTGCTCAAACAGGCTTACCCTTGTTCTGTCTACTTTTGTATCTTATGCAGGGTAATGTATGACCAGTTTTGACCTTTCGACAAACTACGTTGATGATCCAGAAGCATTACTTAAGAGAACTAAGGCTAAACTCAAGAAAGTTTTAGCTTTAGAGTCGGAAGACAACCAGATCAGGCAAAGCTTAACACCTGAATTTGAAGCTATGGCTGACAAGACTCTCCACGAATTCTCTGTTCCAACTACAGCCAACATCCATACTGGACTAACAGTCAATGTTGGAAACAATGGATTCAAGCTCAAGCTAGCTCTCATCAACATGGTGCAAGCAAGCCAGTTTTGTGGGAAGGCACATGAAGATACGAGTGCTCATCTCTAATACTTTGTAGAGATCTATAGCACCTTCACCATCAAAGGAGTTACCAAAGATGCCATACTACTTTGCCACTTCCCATTCTTGCTTTTGGGGAAGGCAAAGCAGTGGTTCTACGCCAACAAAGATAGAAATACTACATGGGATAACTATTCCACCGCCTTCCTAGCCAAGTACTTTCCCACAGGCAAGACCAATGCTCTGCGTGGGAGAATCTCAAGTTTTCAGCAACAACATGATGAATCTATCCTTGAGGCATGGGAACGCTTCCGAGATTACATATTAGAATGTCCTCATCATGGGATGGAGAATTGGCTACTCATATAGACTTTCTACCCTGGGTTGACCAATAGTACCCATGAGACTATGGATGATACTACTAGAGGTGCTTTCTTGTCACTCACACTCCTAGCTACAACAACTCTCGTGGAGAAGATGGTCTCCAACCAAGGCTGGAATGAAGAACGAGTTCAGACCCACAAGATAAGTGGAGGTATGCATCAACTCAAGCAAGTAGACATGTTGTCTGCCAAGATGGACCTACTAATGAAGAAGCTTGAAGACCAAGCCAATGAGAAGCAAGAAGTCATGCATATGCCTCGGCCGTGGAGGAGGCGGCCATGATGACCCCCCGTGGGCTGGGCATCTTGAGCTTCAGGCAGCCATAGTGTGGGATGGCCATGAACCTCACGTAGCATGGCCACCCTAGCAGAGCATGGTAGGGACTGGCAAAGTTGACCATCTCAAAGTCGAGAACCTCCTTTCAGAAGTTGGCAGGATCCCCGAACGTAATGGGGAGCCGAATGCTTCCGAGAGGAATGGCTTGGGCCCCAGGGATGACCCTAAAGAAGGGAGCCCCGCCTGGGCAGAGGTCCTTCCTTGAGATCCCCATGCGGTCGAGGGTGTCAGCATAAAGGATGTTAAGGCTGCTCGCACCGTCCATCAGCACCTTCGTGAGCCGCGCCCGCCCGACGATGGGGCTAATGATGAGCGAGAAACGCCTCAGGCTAGGGATGTGTCATGGGTAGTCCTAGCGGCCAAAGGTTATTGGTACATCCGACTAGCGAAGGCATTGTGGTAGCGCCCTGCTCGCCACATTGACCCCTCGTAGTGGGTCCCCTAAGGCCCACAGAGGCTGCGGAGTCAGTCCTCCCCCAAAGACCATGGGGCAGAGCTGGGTCGCGTCGAGGGTGAGATCCCCTTCGACCCGCCTTCCTGTGGGCGAGGGGAGAGCCCATCCGAGGCGTCCAGGTGATGCCATAGATCTCTTAGGCCAGCTGGCGGCGGGTGCCCGGTGAACCAGGCACCACCTGCCTTAGCATGCCAGGAGAGTGAGAAAGGGTCCTCCTTGCCCTGTGGGAGAACCTAGCCTAGGTGCGGGGGGCTATCCCTATCGCTTTCGGGCTACAACAGATCCATAGTGGATCTGGTAGGCCAGGACCTCAAGATCTGCTCTCGAGGGCCCTAGTGGAGGGGACGATGCTGGGGGCTTGTTGTCCACCGATGCGTCCCCATGGAGTAGATGGAGCTCATCATAGTAGTCAGCGATGTAGGCTAGGCTCCCAAAGTTGAGGACCTAGCCCGGAGTGAAGGCACCAGCCATGACGGAAAACCCGCCGGGAAGCGAACGCCGCCATCTGGTGCGGTGCCGCTTGCTCCGGCGATGAGGCGGGTGGGTGTCGCACCCTGTTTTCCAAAGAATATCAAGTGCTAACTATATGTGTGCCTAGGATGTCCACACGACACATATAGCGACAAATATGGAGAATATCAAGAACAATGCTTTATTACATATGGAAACATAGTTACAACAAGACTTACATCTATTACAAAAGCATAGCGGAAACTATTCTTAATCTTCTCTTCGGTACTCCATACTCCATAGGGACGGCTGACTAGGGGAGCACTCGCCTAGCACTCTTGGAACTCCTTTGGTAAACTCATCACTTGAACCATCATCTGGTACTCATCCGGGATTTTTATTGATTGTAAAGCAAGTGTGAGCGCACCATACTCAACAAGTACAACATGAGGGGATGCAAGACTCAAAAGGCTGTACACGGCTAAACTGCGGTAAGCACTTTTAGTTGGTCATATTTTATTTATTAAACCTATGTTTCTAGGTTATGCTTAAGCTCCCAAGGTGAAAGTATAATTAACAACAAGATTAATCATCACCCAAACCATCCATAGAACCATGTATCTCCAAAAGGATCCAGGCCACTCTTGTCCATGAGCACGGCTAATATATCAGTTTTAAAACAACTCTGTAGAATTTGTACACTTTCACCATGAGTCATGATTGCCCTTTGCCCGAGGGGGCCAACCTCTTGACTCACTTCCAAGGTAAGTCGGCAGGGATCACTACGAAGCTTTTCACCAGCCGTTCCAATAAGTAGCAGCCGCTAAGGTTTCAGCCATCTAGCCATATGCAGCCCTCCTCCAGGAGTGACACTCATGGTCGCGACATAGTACACACCCTGGCAGGAAAAGAAACATACCAACTAGTGCCCCCTCTTTCCCTTTCGGTAAGCTATTGACGAACTAGAACAGATCAAGATACTTGGCTAAGACTAGAGCCATGTAGTTCTCATGGCTGTACTGTAAATCTTGGGTTGCCACTTTAAGATTCAATCCTTACGGAGGGTAGACTAGAGCACCCAAAAAGGCCCAATGCTCTAGCCCCCTTCTGTCCATGTTGCTAAAAAGCACCTTTTAATATTGATTCCATAAATCATTAGTCAAAATTAACATTATGATGTTGGTGATTGCAGGCTAAGCAAAACTACCCATATGCATAACCCAAGGTAACAAGGAATTCAGGATAACAAAGGTTATAGGTAAAGTCATTAGGGGTTTATCATATTAGACACATGCACATGAAGAGGTGATTAAATAGTTATTAGGTAACAAGGGTACTCATGTTACACTTGCCTCAAATAGTGCTCAAAATTATCCAACTTTCCTTCTGGATCATCCTTATACAGCTCCACTTCTAACGATAGCATCAAATAGCACAAGCATCTTAAACAAACATAGAAATAATACACCAAGCATTATAAAACAAGATATAAAGGTTTTAAAACATGTAGGGCTTGTAAATATGATCATAGAGCGCAAAAACAACTTACACAAGAGCCAGACTAAAGATATACAGTCAGAGGTATAGATGGAGAAGGATTGGATCTAGATGAACAACGGTGAAGTTCAGAAGAATGGAAACCCATTCATTAGAATGGAAAGGGTTGGATATGTACTATGTTCTAAACATAGGATAGGGTTTGGAGAAGCATGATAGGAGGATGATATTGGTATTTCGGGAGGCATTGGATTGCAAAGTATACAAAGAATGGATATTGATTATTATTAGGTGGCATGCTAGATCAACGAGGGACACAATTACAACGAATTGTGCACCAACTGAACATGCCCGTATGTGCAGCGGGTAGCGGTGGCTGCAACCATCAAAAGGAAGATCTCTGCTGAACTTCTATAGAGGATATTTGGTGGGATTGTGTGCAGCTACTAAATACACATCCATGCCATAGGGTTTATTGATATGGTCAAATATTTGACGGAGAACACGGTCGCACACCGGTGCACCATGAACCTGCACATCGGCGGACAGCAGACATGTCTAACAACAAAAGCATAGTAGTCGCTTGCTGGGTTTGCAGGGTACTGTATGGAGTATGTTATAGCAAAAGGACATGTTGTTTTGACCATTGGTTAGCCGGGGAATGTGATTGAAAGTCAGGACTGTGTGGCTGTTGGTATGGCAAGAGCAGCGACAACGGCGATGTTGATAATTTCAGTGCCATGGTTCATATGGAGAATCCAACTTGCAGGGACGTGTGTAAGTCTATGATACACAATGTGGTCGAAAGGCTTGACCAACGGAGTGGCGAATCTCTAGGAACACACATGCCAACCAGCAGCAGCACGGCTGCGGGCAGCTGGGACAGCGAGCACAAGAAGGGATGATATCTCTTTCATCTTGGATTATATGACCAAGAAAGTTTGCAGAGGCATGTTCAACTTAATGAACAACATCATGATCAAAGGGCTCAATGACCGGAGGGCAGGAACTCAAGGAACGTGCATGCCAATCAGCAACGGTGCTGCTGAAAGGATGCAGGAGCAGCAAGCATGATTGCATCAACATCTTCAGCATCGTGGCTCCTCTGGCCAAATAAATTTTCAGGGATGTGTACAAGTATATGATACACATGTGGATCAAAGGAATTGCAAAACGGAGATGCGGATAGCCGGGAACGTGCTTGACAACCAGCAGCAGCGCTGCTGTCCGCGAAAGACAGCAATACGTTCGCGGCAAAAATTGCGCCGGAGATCTATCCCACTTGAATTAATATGTAAAAACTCTGATATAGATCAACATATAAGATAGAGGGGAATGTGTGCTTCTCACATTGGGGTTAGGAACAGTTGGAGATGAAGGTGATGGCAGCTGGCGTCGACGAGGAATGATGATAAAGCCGGCGATCAACAAAGCAGCACCAAATCCACTTTGGGGATCATCCATGCCTCACGAGAGAAAAATAGATGCATGAGTTGGGAATAGGAACCAAGATCAGAGAGGGGAGAGGGAGGGACGACCTCACCATGGCCTGTACAGAAACAACAGTGGTGGTGGTCGGCGGGGTTCTGCTGCCGGCTCGGGGAGACAGCAACACACATTGGGGTGACCTCCGTGTAGCGCTGCAGCACCGTGGCTTTCCTTGAGAGGTCACAATAGAGAGGGACATGATGAACATGAGTTTGAGAGTGAAGATCAATGAAGTTCATGACCCTTACTGCAGCATGACGCGAAGGATTCAAGGATTCCGGTGATGGGGAGAGACGTGCAGCAGCAAACGGATTCATCGCAGTGAGGGCTCTCCAATTTAATGGAGAAGAGGGAGAGGGACGTAGAGGAAGAGGAGAGGGCATCCAAGGCCGATGGGGAGGAGGAGAGGAGGCTGCGCTTTTGTACTTTCATGTGAAACAAACAGAAGGAAGGGAGGGGAGGAAGAGAGGAGGCGCACCTCTGATTTCACAGCAAGTAAAAGAGAGGTAACTGCAGGAATTATGGATGGTGCGGTTAAGAGAGGTGGGACTAAGGAATTAAGGAGGAGAATTATATGCTAGTATAACTTTTGCATGGGGGAAGAGGATTGTGCGGCAGCAGCAAATGGAGAGAGGGCGACCAGGTGGAAGAGAGGAAGAAAGATGTCCATGTAGTTGTTATGGTTGAGAGAGAGAAGTGTGGTTTGCTGTTTCTGCATGCAAGATTAGAAGAAAAATTGATGAGTAAAGGGTGTCGTTAAGAGAATTGTAGAGAGGTGTGACCAAGGGAAATTAATGGAGGAACAATTAGATGCTGCTGATGCTTTTGCATGAGACTAAAGGGAGAGGTTGTGGCACCAGAAAAGAAGGGGTGCATGGGAGAGAGTAGAGAATGCATGGTTGAATGGATGAGATGTAGAGGAGACACACGGCTATTTTCTGCATGCAATTCAAAAGTAAGGGAGAAACTGATGGAGTTAAGGGAGCTATTAGGAGAGGATTAAAGAGAGATTGAAGAGAGGCATGCAAAGGAAGTGAGGCCAGGGAGTTAAGAGAGTAGGCACTAGATGTTGCTGTTTTTGCATGAAGAAGAGGAGGATGCACCATAGGAAGAGAGAGCAAGAGAGATGGCTGCAGTTGCATGCAATTGAGGAGAGGGGACAATTGACGGAGTCAAGGAAATAAAGAGAGGAATTATCTTTGCATGAGGAAGGGAGGTTGCGCAAGGGGAAAGAGATGGGGTGTTTGCATGTCATGTAAAGGAAAAGGGTAATTGATGGAATTAAGGGGCCAAGGAATTTTGGGAGAGCATTATGTGTAGCAGTTGTTTTGGATGGACAGAGATGGGGGCAGCTCCTGTGTTTGTCGAGCAAAACTAAAGACGGGAGAGGGGGTGTGCAAGTGCATTGTATTTGAGAGGGGTGGGTCTAAGGGATTGAAGGAGAGTACTTTTCTGTTGTTTTTGCATGAGGGGGAGAGGATGGGCTGCTGCACAAGAAGAGGAAATGTTTTCACGTGAGAAAGGGAGGAGGTCAACCAAGTGGTGGGAGAGGGAGAGTGGAGGTTTGGGCTGGTTTGGACTTGGCCCAAAGCAATAGAAATAGAGAGGACTAAGTCCATTAGCGAAAAAGAGATAAGTTGGGCTGCTATTCATGATAGAAAGAGAGGTGGATTGGCATAGGCTTAACCCAAATTGAGGTGAATTTGAGTTAGGCAACAAAACAACACAGAAAAAGAAAGAAGAGAGAACTTCGTACCGAATTGAGATTGATTTAGAGTTTCATAAAAGAATGGAAGAGAAAGGAACATAAGACATGAGGTGAGTAGGACTAGTTAGGGTTTTTGCAAGGACATGACGATGACTAGGGTTTTCAAAATCTTGATCGGTTTTAGAGACTTCACATTAGATTTAGAAGATATGATTTGGGTCAAACACTAGGCACATTTGAAAACATTTAAATTCATTTTTCATACATAAACACTATGCAAAGGCATGAATGCATCAAACACCCAAATTAAATTCCAAAAGTTTTAGAAACTCACCTTTTCCAACAACTAAAATGTCAACAACTTAAGTAAAGTTGGAACATTTTATAAAATACTAAAATCTTTTGTTTTGTTTTTAGTTTTTTTCGAAGTCACATCCCAAAATATAATTTTTGGGGTGTGACAGTGGCTCCGGCCACCGTAGAGCCAGAATCGCACATGACGCTGCCCCCTACCTGGTGCACCAGCTATCGCGGGGTCAAAACCACGGTAAACATAGTTGTTCGAGTTGGTGTCAGAGTACGGGTCTTGGATGGCTCGAGTGGACTCAAGAACACAAGAATCACGCAGAGAAGTCACAATGGTTTATCCTAATTCGGGCCAATTCGGTCCCTATGTCCAGTAGCTGATGATCTTTATACTCAAGAGCACCCAAAATCGGAGGGTTACAACAGAGTGTAAAGAGAGATTTGGTAGGGGGTTAGCTCGGTGCTAATCCTAAGGTTGCCTTACCGCCGGTGGAGCCTTCCCCCTCATCGGAGAGGAGGAAGATGACGGGATGCGGAGGAGGAGCTCTCGGTGTCCCTCTATGGGTTGCCTTTCTCTCAGTGCAGAGCGGAGGCGGATGGAATAGAATGGAGTGTCTGGTGATCGATCTGGGATCCTCCCCCTCCTAGGTCTGGCCTTATCCCTTCTATAATGAGATAGGTTGGGTACATGGTGGTTTGGGGGACTAGTCTATGGTCTACGTACGCTGGAGTCTAGGAGGGTCTTGCAACAGTGCACCGTGGACCGTGGCGGTGTCCTGGAGCCGAAGAAGCCTTGGGCGTCGTCCGGCTACTCTGTTCTGACACTCTGCGTGTCAAGGCTGTGTCGGCTTGGACCGGCCTCCCCCAGGTCGGCTCCAGGAGATGATGTGTGGGCCTGAAAGCCCCCGAGCTCCCGGAGGCCGAAGTAAAGCTTTGTCTTTTTGTGTCACGCCCGGGATGTGACCCTATCGAGGGAGCAGCTGGCAGGGCACCCTTAAGTGAACTAGCTAAGAGACTTTTACACATCCGTTCCTCATGGAAATATGATACCCTGAATACTTTCGGGTGAAATGCTACAACGGTAATTCCGCGCACTTGCGGATTATTTCTGTATGCGTTAAGAAATACCAACAGACGGTTGCCTCTACAAATCGTCCATTTATAGAGATGGTTGGGTAGGGGCAGCGGGCCCAACCGCCTCTACAAGTGGTTGTGAGCCGCCCCTACAGAGCTGCTCTGTAGTATTGTGTTAATAAGTGTAACTAGAATATACACCTGTTAACAAAAAAAGAGTAACTAGAAATCTTATAATATGCCATACTGTAAGTTTTGTAAAATGACATTGCCTAGGACTCTATAGAACTATAATTACTCTGGTATATATTACTACCGGATAGGTTACACTATAGTAACATTTAAGTAAAAAGAAATCAAGAAAAGTACTCACTCCATTCCAAATTATAAGTCATTTCAACTTTCTTCAGAGTCAAAGTATTTCAAATTAGACCAAAAATTATAGAGAGAATTACAAAGATTCATGACATCAAATAGATATACTATGAAAGCATAATTAATGAAAAATCTAATAATACTTATTTGATATCATAAATATTATTATTTTATTATATAAATTTGATCAAACTTGAGATGTCTTGACTCTCTAAGAAAATTGAACTGATTTATAATTTGAGATGGAGAGAGTAGGTTGCAAATAATACTCTAAGGTTCTAGCCTAGGATACTAGGATTGTCAGTTCGTCACCGCCGCTTTGTCATTGCTGAGAAACCTAGGGTCTCATGTTTATTTCTTGTGATAAAAGAAAAAGCTTTGTTCCTATGGTTATAAGAAAGAATAAAGATCATTCAAAAATATCGGTTGAATTCAAAATATATTATTATAAACACATAAACTTGTATAGCCTCATTTAACTAACTAAAGCTTAGTGAAACAGATATTTCTTCGATAATGATACCTCGGGGTGTCAGGAAGGACGGACGTGGCGCTTCCCAGGCCTGCGCGCTACGTCCCAACAGCGCCAGCTTTCTATGATACCTTGGGTCATCCTCTCCACTCTACTCCACTCGTTCGCGGCTCCTCTCTCTTAAAAATATCTCCTCCACTCCCAACCGAGAGTCATCCTTTCCACTCGTTCCATGGCCAACACATCGCTCAGCATCCCTGCCCACGCGCGAACTCCACACTGTCGAGTGCGGGCTGGGCCCACGCCTTCCTCCCAATCACGTGGCGTCATGGTACAGCTGCGGTTCTCGCGCCCTGCATAGTGTGTGCTCGCCCAACCCACGTGGGTCCACACCGTGCCAGCCATAGGTGCTCGCCCCTGCCCTCCTGCTCGCTAGGGGTGCTCACGACCTTGCATAGGTGGTGCTCGCCGAGCAGGTGCTTGCCACTCCGCTGGCGCATCGACAAGCTCGATGTGCCACCGCCGACCTTTGCGCCCTCGTTGAGCCACAACAATGAGCTCCATTCATCCAAGCAGCAAGGTGATATTGCGTAGAAAGTGCATGTTGCAAGCGTATGTTTCAGAGATATGTTACAAGTGTTTTAGAAGGATGTTGCAAAAGTAGATTGGGAAGTTGCATATGTTGGAATGGTTGTACAAGTATATCGCAAATGTCTGTTCCCAATGTTTCATCTGTGTTTTCAGACGTATGTTGTAAGTGTTTTTATCTAGATTATTGCATATGTTTCACACAAATGTTACAAGTGTTTTATCTATATATTGCATATTGTTGGTGTTTTGAAGATCGACTAGTGGATTTATACGAATGTCGCACTGCTCTAGGAAGACGATGATAGTGTTGGTATATTTGAACGCACACAGATAATCTTCGCAAGCGCACGGATACTGACGTAGCACTTCACTGGAAAGTATTCTAGAATATCGAACTCAAGGAAACGTGTGTGAAACTAACTAAGTCTAACTTAACCCGGAGTAGCGACAAGGCTTAAGATAAACAGGAGCACAGAGGGACTCACTAAGATTTTCTAGTTCTAACTTTGGTAAGCTATATCTTCTACTATTCAAATGGGGACATTACTAAGGAAGAGGACAAGCAGAGTATGCTTTCCTATAGTAACCAGGTCCTGCTCATCCTATAAACGAGAGATGGTGTGCGAAGGACTCAACAAGGCAATATAGTCACCCTTGAGATCTACAACTGATCCGGAATGTAAGGTACATCCACAAGTAACCAAGTCTAAGCACCATGCTTACACTATGAATACTACTCTAACCCAAGAGCAACAAGGATTAAAGTACTCAAAAAGAGTCACAAACCTGATGAACAATATAAACATGATACTTACTTGAATTAGAAGTTGATTACCAGAGAAATCTTAGAAGTAAGCTCAAAATGAACTTGATTTCACTAGGGGTACAAGCCATAGAGAGAGAGCATCGATAGGCCGGCACTTCCTCCAAACTCTTCCCTCACTCTCTATCTCACTATTTCTATTTACAAAAACTAGATCCTAACTTGGAGGACTAATCTTCTCATGATTGCTAGCTCTGATCCTGATGATGAGGATGTGAATTATGATTTTAGGATTTTAGGATGCTCTGCTGGAGGAGGTATAGGGGGGTATATATTGGGGGCAACGTCAAATCTAGACCCTCGGATCAAACTGACCTTGAGCAACGGTGTAGATTTAATCTTTAAGGCGATGGAGAACCGACGTAGTGAGGAGGGGCTGCCAGGTGGGCCCCATAGGCCGGCCAGCTTGCAGGTAGGGCTGGCCAGCCCCACATGTCAGCCTCTCAGGCAGAGTCATGGTGGTTTGGCTTCTGGAGTGTTCTGGAGTCTTCCTAAGTTAGTTTTGTCGAGGATAAGCGTGATTTCCTTTAACGAATAGGTCCTCCTTGATGGTTTTTTAATTAAATCCTCCTATAGTCGTGAATTTACCAAAACTCATGGAACTCATTAGTTTAAAACATTATACCTATGTTGGTGATTCATTTTAATCATTTATGTAGGGTATATTGATGGTTTATGATTGACATTAACTACCGTCAACAAGTAGCATCCAAAAGACACAAGGAGTTATACTGGTTCAGGCCGGAGCCCTATGTGCAGTCTTAGAGATGATTGAGTGCGTGTTCCTAGCTTGAATGTTTTGAAGTTCTTACAATGGGGGGTGCAAGAGTGGTGGAAGAGGTAGGAGAGCTAGAGCTAGGAGACAGACTGCCCGAACGAAAGCTTTGAGAGTCCGAAGATGATGATCAAGATCCCTAGGAAGGGTGCCCTAGCTGCCCTTATATAGAGTCCAAGGCCAAGTCACATACACAGAAGAAGGTTCTCCTGACCAAGGGGTCATGAGCCTGAGGGAGGGAACCTAGCTAACTTGGCTTGCAAGTAACACTATCTTGTGATGCATGTCCGGGCATGGTTATCGTCATGGTCTTGTGCCCACGTCGCGGCATGGTGTGGCATGGTACTATAATGCCAATCGTGGTGGCACTATGGGCACAGTGGTGTTACGCAAGCCATCCTGCGCAACATGGTCTCATTGTGGCCTTTGTCATCACCTCCTGATCTTCTAGGGAAGCCGCCCCATGATGTTGATCATCTTGCTACTTGTTGTGCCGGGGGCCTCGATCCTGTGCTCTAGGGTCAAAAGTCAAGGCCGCCATCATGGACCCCATCCTATAGTGGGTGGGGACATACATCTGTCTTGTCGGGCCTTATTTGAATAGTGGGCTACCATACTGGCCGCCACCGCTCGGTGGTGTTGTCTTTTCTACGTTGCGTGGCGCAGGGATGGCATCTAACTAGGTTGAGGGGACTACTATCCCCTCGGTCCTTGTGGGGTTAGCACGGCATGCCTGCTCTTGCTAGATCAGGTATGCTTGGCAGGGCTTGATATCTCCCTGCCCCTCCCAGATGTTCAGAAGGAGTAGAGGTCGTGAGGAGTTGTGCGGCGAAGACTAAGGGAAGAGGTCGTTGTCGAGCCTGCAAGACCGAGGCCGATGGGGGTTGTTGCATTCCAAAACGAGGCCCCTAGGAGAACACTCAGCAACTCCTCTTTAGGATCTTTGTGTTGAGTTACACACATACCCGATACAAGGCATACCAAACAACTCAATTACTTGTACACTCTAGTCTCTAACATATAGCTAAAACATCATTGACCATAAAATAGATTCAAGAAAGGAAACTATCATCAATGCTAACACTCTACTTAACCACTGCCTTAAGTCTAGGTTACATCTCATTCCACTCTTCTACTCATAGGGTTACACGTAGCTCATCTTGGAAAACAACCTTCCAAAGTCTACTAACTGTGGTGCTCATTGGAGCTAGTCTTGGAGGAATGCCTTACCAACCTACAAAACAACTTAACGGCAATGCCGTGAGTACATTTCGTACTCGCAGGACTTAATTCCAACATATAGTATTTGGTGGATGCAAAGGAGAATATCAGGCATTTTTACATTTGCAGAAAAGCAATGGCGTTTCTTAAAGATATGACATGCTATGCTCGATCATTAGAACGAAAGTACACGATTAATATCAAGATTACATATAAGTGATAATAGCTCTTTAACAACACTACCATGGTTATAGAAAGTAGGAACAACCAAAGGTTCTGTCCCGAGGGACTTTAGGCATTCAAACTCTGTGCAGAGGGTACAACTGTACCCACACAAAGAACTGGACTAACCACCATACCCCGTGCACCAGAGGTAAGGGTTGCCTCATGTCTCCAACCTTTCCCTAACCTAGCCTGAGTGTCCTATGAAAGGTTTGACTGGTGCCCGGTCAATGTCTAGGACATTCCCGACCAGCGCCACCCCCTTGCCAGTTTCATGGATAAACCGGTCATAATTAGTTACTTGGCTTGTCGCCCCCATTTGCGACATGTGGTCTGTATAGGTGGTTACTCAGACTTACATATCCCAATAATGGTCCTTAACTGCTCCACAAGCTATGTCACTTGAGATCCCACACTCATAGTGACCTACCCCTCGTAAGGGCAAGAAATACCAAATTGATCATTATGTTCATATATCCAATTAAGTTGGGTCCTTAGTCATATTTAAACAACTACAACTCAAGTCAATACCCTTACAAATTTTAAGTAGTTAATTTATCCCAGTGAAGCTCCTACTTGCGAGAGTGAGTTCCCTTCTCACACCAGACTTCTATCGTTGCTAAGCAAATAAACAATTAAGCGTTCCAATCCCCATTGATTAAGTAAAGGCTCTACTGAGTAATGAGTATTTCTAACTTAGTGAAGCACTATTAAGTTGATTAATCAAATCTACATGAGATGCATGACTTCATAATGGAACATGTTAAGTATCCAAAATAGAGCTTATAATAGTGGGGTGCCTGCCTGATTCGCTGCCGTCCTAACTCTCAAAGCTGACGATGACGACTTGTACAATTACACAATCCTTACTCGAGGCATTCCTGAAAGAATAGGAGACACACGACTGAGGAGATACAACGACGATCGAGATGACAAGAGAGGATATGGGTAACATAGGTCAATACTGGGAACTTGGGAAGGGACACATAACTGCGGCTCTACTGTTGCTCTATTTGGTAAAGGATATAAACTAGTATTGTTGACCTCTTGGGTAAACTTACCAAACAATCTCACATTCTCTATGTACTATTGGACACTTCGTCCTAGCTGACGGACACTCTGCTATGCTGGGTGCTGAGGTGGGTTGGTTTGATTTAGGTTGGCAGATACTTCATGGAGGTCACGGATACTCCAATAGGTTCAGGACTAAGTCATTTCTAGGGTTGCTGATAACATCGGATGGTCCGACTGACTGATTGACGCTCCGGTAGGAACTAGGTTCTCTTGGGTTGCTAGGTTATTGTCCTCTATAATTCATTGGATGCTCCGCCATGTGTGACGGACGCTCTGGTATAGGTTGGTGCTCTCGGGTTCACTAGCTATATGTTTTTTATAATTCAACAGACACTCCACGGGATAACATGGACACTTCGTCGAATCGATGGACACTGCATCAATCGGGCAACCAAACCTATGCTCTTGGGAAAGCCTAGGTTCAAGCTTTGATTCATGGAGTTGTGCATCTGGCATGTACCAAACATTCCTAGGGTAGCTTAGGTGGCTTACTAGGCTCAAGATAGCTAGGTTTTGAGCTAGTTATACTAAGTGTGGTTAAAGCTTAGGAATTAAACCAAAGTTCATGAGAAAAGAGATAAACCTTGAGATTAAGCTAGAGAGCCTTGGCTCTGAGATTGAGAGTTTTCGTATCCAAAAGATTGAAGATCCAACTCTTTTTCCATTCAAACTCCTTCCTTTCGTGCATGCAAGCCTTCCATCCATCATCCTCTCCTTGCAAATATCCAAACAAATACCTTAAAGTGGATCCATGAGATGACAAGGTGATGGAGGTGGATAAGGGTCACTTGGACTTACTCTACATATGATTGAACCACCTCTTAGCAAGAGATCTCCAAGCTTTGACCAAAATCCACAAATTAGACTTTTGGGGAAAATCCACAAAATAAGAGCTAATCTCTTAAGCTCACCATGATTGGTCTAAAGATGTTAATGAGATCCATAGGGGGTGTTGATGCTTCTCTTCTTCTTCTTCCATTCCTCCTCCATTCCCTTCTTCTCTCATTTCTCTCTCTAGTTCTAGGGTTCTTCCTTGCTCATGAGAGTTTGAGAGAGAGAGGGAGAGGCTTGCAAATGAATGGATGAGGGAGAGAGTGGGTGAAAGGGTGTGTTTCCTGCTGGAGACATATGCCAACTCATGCTGACATGTGGGTCCACTTCCATAATTGGGAAATAGCCCTTTTTCTACTTAAGTTTGATCTGGTTTAGTTTCTGTCGGACGGTCCGGTAACCTGGCGGACGGTTCGGTAGTCTCTGTCTTTGCTGATTCGACTAAGTCATTGGATGGTTGGTTGTTGGTGACCAATGCATTGCTCTTGAGTAGCTTCGTGGGATTGATTTGGTGTTTATGATGTCACTAGGATGAACTCTAATCCATGTAGAGGTTTTCTTTTTACTTCGGCTATGAGCCTAATGATAACTACTCGGGGGTTCTCACAGGGTGTTTCGATGTCTTGCCTCGCATAACTCATCAGGAATCTTCAGGGTGACTCGGTATGTGACTTTCCTTGATAGTAAAAAATGACTGCCTAGGGTGTGTAACACCCTAGGTGCTAGGCTTGCACTTGCATTGCATGAGCATAAGCATCATTCATTCATATATGAGCATAAACATATGAAACATACCTTTGTTATTCTATGTTGCAACGTGTGTATGCTTTATGGTCATGCTTGTTAATGCAAGTGGTTGATGTTGATCACTAAAATACCTTAGACACACTTAGTATGGTACATGGAACAAGTTTGGTATTCATGACATGGACCAAAACAGCCCCCAAGTCATAGTTATTCTAGAAACTCCAATTTTCATGATCTTACTTTGACCATAGTTGAACTATAGCATAGATTGTTTGCATGGCAGCGCACCCTTAATAAGAGTTGTAGCTTATCTTATGTGGAACAAACTTTATTTAAGGGTCATGAGCTCATTCAGTGCCTAACCTAGTCTAAAATAGCTCCAAAGTAGCAAAGAAATACTGTTTTTGGACTTGGAGAAATTGCTGTCCTAAAGCCATTTACAATTTCAATGTGCCTCACTTGGGAGCATTGTCACTGGCTAACCATTGAGAATTAGATGATGGTTCCTAAATCAAAGTTGGAGATCTCACATAGCTGTACAACTTTCACTAATACAATTTTTGCTAATTACGCATGGTTTAGGAGTTATGGAGGCGCAAAGTTGGCTCATCAGATGGCCTGAACCGGCCCTTCGCCGCGCGCGTCGTGGTCGACCAGAGCATGCCGCGCGTGCCGCGTGGTGGCCATATGTTGATGTTGGCCTGGCTGGTCGGGCAGAAGGGGAGTGAAGAGGGAGGCGACGTCGCTGCTCCCTCCATTTCTTGCTCTCTCACCCTCGCTCTGCCTCTCTCTCGCCCGCCAAGCAAAACCGAGCGTCGTCGCCATTGCGGTCGTGCCTTCGCCACGCTCACTCGCTACTACCATAGCACCATTGTCCGATTGCTCATGCACACCGCTCGTCCATCACCTTCTCCACCTTCCCGAGTAGCTGGCGCCACTAGCCGAGCACCGGTAAGGCCACATTATCGCGTCGCCGTTGGTGCCATGGCCATGGTGCGCCGTCGAGCACGAGCTCGCCCGTGGCCAGCCACACCTCGTGCATCTCCGCTCTCTCTCTCACTCATCTGGTCTTCGCCATAGGTCCCAGAAGCTAGAGCCACCATCTATTTAACTACTACCGCTTCGTCGATGACGGAACACACGCTCGCACCGTGCGCGCCCGCCATGGCCACAAGCACGCGCTAGCTGTGGCCAACCTCAACCAATCGCCTTGAGCTCTAGATCTGTAGCCTATGATGGAGGTAGGTCATCGATAGCCCCCTCGCCGAAATGGTAAGTGCCACCGCCGTGCATCGGGCGTCGCCCAGCTCCGCGCACGCGGCCGGACCTCACCGTCGCTCCGCTGTGGCTTAGACCTAACTCGAGAGCTCCGCTAGAGTCCGTGGAAGCCGTAGGCATGCTTACCTGGCCGTGTCGTCATCGGAGACGGTCGGCACACCACCGCGCAACCACCGCTGTCCGCCATGCTCGCCGGTCAGCTTGCTCCGGTGAGCCACCGACCCAACCTGGGGTACCCTTGGGTGCGGGTTGACGAGTGGAACACGATGGTGCCCGGGGTTTCGTCGAAGACCTCGCCATCGGCGAGCTTTTTGTCGGTCGTGCCATCCTCTACTCCTGTGTCACTGATGAGTGGGACCATTGACCTGTGGGCCCCCACTTTCAGTCGTAGTGGGTGCACTGGACAGGGTGCACCTAGCAGCTGAGCTCGTTTTGAAATTTGATTTTCTT
This sequence comes from Miscanthus lutarioriparius, assembly GCA_904845875.1. NCBI lineage: Eukaryota > Viridiplantae > Streptophyta > Magnoliopsida > Poales > Poaceae > Miscanthus > Miscanthus lutarioriparius. Next base: position 36,010,560 of record CAJGYO010000017.1, on the reverse strand, counting down.
TATTTATTATTCCAGATTTTGTAGCAAACTTCAAAATTTCATATCTAGAGCTAGGAGTGTCCAAATTGAGTGAACCAAATTTTATTGGATTCATAATGAAGTGTACTATTTGATAAAAATATGAAACCTACTGTTTGGGATATATTTTTTTGGGAGAATTAAATTGAGCTAGATAAGTGCTTTTAAAGTAGTTTATATCTTGTAAAATGCATAACTTGAGCTAGGAAAGTGATAAAAATGTGATTATAATTTTGTTGGTCTTGTGTTGACATGCTATATCTAAAAAAATACTAAACCTATAGTAAGCATACTTTGAATATTGTCTTCCTATTTAACCTTGATTAACTGCTAGTTTCTAGTGAAAATAAATGGGGAAAAATACATAACTTTTGATCATGAAAATTTTTACATAGAGTTATGGTGCTTGGATGAAAGTAAGAAAAATATGAAATCTATTGTTTGACACTTTTCACTAGGCTAAACAATTTTTGCTAAAATAAGTCTATGCAACTTGTCATTTTTGTAGAGATGGCTATACTAATCCAAATGGCATGAAATTTGTACAGTAGACTTTTGGGATCATATGTAGGCTACTATAAATTTCTCAGAATTTACTATACAATTTTGATATATTTTCCTTATTTCACCTTAGTGTCCAAATAAATTAATAAAGGCATTTAAATAATTTATTTGGGCTTGACCATTATGTTTTCTAAAGTGTATATGATGTCTATGAACTGTTGGTACCATGGGTTGTGCCCAAATTTTATTACTTATATGCAGTGAAATATTAATTGCTCAATAATTTAATTATAATAACTGTTTTGGATAGTTTATGTTGTTAAGTAAATTGCAAGGGTAAAATGATGTTTTCTGTGAATCTTGTCGATAACAAAGTTTTAGATAACGTACTTATCTTACTTGTGTCAAATTTTCATGGCAATAGGCTAAATGGTTTGGGAGTTATAGCTATTGGAAGTTAGTCTCCAGAAATGCTTATTCTCTTGAATTTCTAGCTGGATCTAGGAAATTGCCTTGTTTGACCTTGATAGACATTGAATCATCTTGAGATGACTATAAGAAAGTTGTAGAAAGTTTTATAAGCTTTCCATAAAGTCTAAGATCATAGTATTTGGTAGAGTAGAACTCCAGATATGGCCAAAATAAGTAGATGTTGTTTGTAGTCCAGGAAATGACTAAGTTAAATTGTAATTGTTTGTCTTATGTGATGCTTGTGTAGATACTTAGGCTAATTGAGATTAGTTGTTAGCTGCAGGTTATAAGCCTCTTACTAATGATGAACAACTTTACCTTAGGTTATTAGAACTTGGTGAGTGTTTGTTTCTTGTACAATAGAAGAGATATGCACCTACTCAATAAAGATCAACTAGAAGAAAGTTATACATATACTTTGTCAACGAATGTTAAACTTATCATACATCTTGCGGATAACCATGCTCATACATATACAATTTATCATGTCATCTCATCTCTCATGCATTCATGATACTCAATTGTGCATATGCATGCAATAGGTTCCCTAGAAGGAGTGACGCTACTCGAGTTCGAACCCAAGCGTCAGGAGGAGCAACAGGTAGCCCAGGAGCAGGAGGATCAGGCGGAAGGAGGAGTCAATGTGGAAGATCTTCCTGAGTGTCCTAACTACCAACCTTCCTCATTTCTAAAAGGCAAGCCCCGAAGCATTCTAAGCCTCCTATGTTTTCTAAATATCAACTTGAGTCCTTTTATGTTGTTGCATTAAGTACTAAGGGTTGATTGGAACCACTTGCTGCATATACTTTCCTTGTCCAGACAAATATATCTTGAATCCTATGTAGGTCTAGGATTGAATATATGCTTAGCCATACTTAGTCCGGTAGAAGTCGGGTGATTTCCTATCACCTACGAGATATAGGTGGACACCAAAGCACGGTTGGCTATATTTGCTATCGTGGAAATAACCATGTGTTGATAAATAAAAGGAGACCAGGCAGGATTGTGATAGAGAAGCAACAAGGCATGGAGGTGTTGGTGCCTATTTATCCCCGTCTGTGTCGATTAAAGACCGATTCGCTGTACATCCTCATGTCATGTTGAACTCATGCCTAGCACTTAGTTGGCAGGATAAGTCATTCCGACCGCGAAGCCGAGTAGCTCAACTCAGGCCAGGACCTGGTAAGTGAAAGTGCGCACACTGGAGGAAGTAAGGATGTGCGGGGAGCCAGTGGCGTGAGTCCAAGGGCAGGCCGGGCCTAAACTCCTTGGCAGACTAGTAGTATCCCTAAGGGTGCAGCGCTACTTGGACCCGCGACTGTACCTAAATTGTACCAAAGGTGACCCGACGCGACCCCAATGGGGAAGTATGGATTTGTGTTAGGAATAACTCCCCAGCTAGTTAGAATTGATTCGAGTAGCCGTCTCTCCCAGATAGTGAGAACTTGACTGAGCAGCAGCAATGTAGCATTAATTGATGGAACTTGATGGTTATTATGATGCTCAAATTAATACACCGGATATGGTTACTAATGCTTGTTAGCTTAATCAAGTGATTGCTCTAGTATAGGTGCTAATCTAGATATGCTTAATTGAATAGGTATTCAATTTGACGTTAAGGATATTAAATCTCCAAGTTATGTTACTTAAGCTTTTATGCAAAATGTTGTCAAGCTAGCTCCACCGATAAAGCCTTGCATACTCCTTAGTGTCATATTATTTCTGGTTTACAACGGGTAAGTCTAGCTGAGTATATTCTCGTACTCAGGGTTTATTCCCTCTTGTTGCAGATGATATGATGTATCATGGGTACTGTAAGAACTACCTTCATCCTACCGTGGATGAGGATTAAACCATGTGGCATGGTACTCCTAAGATATTGTCTTTGTTCTACTTTTACTGGAAATGATCATGGTACTGGCATGTATTTGAACTAAGTGTGATGTTGATGTCAAACTACTTTGCTTCTGCTATTTGAACTTGGTTTGTAATAACTATGTGAACTCTGATGTATGTGAGATACTTGTGAACTATTTGTGAACTGTGATGTAACATGTGACTTGTTATATTGAATCATGTACGATCTTGGTTTGTATGTTGGTTGGTTTGAGATCCTTCGTGATTTCATCGGACTACCGGGTTTATATGGGCTCAAGTATGATAGTTTGATCGCTTCGGTGATTGCTATTGTACTTGTGCTCTTATAAATTGGACGATTCTGATACAGGGTGTGACGAATTTGGGTCATTACAGTCATGGCCTACCCTTGCCCTTGTGTTTGGCCTAGGTCCACGTAGCTTAGCTAGGCCTCGATCATTTGGGCTTATACTAGCTGGCGTACCATGGGCCACCCGAGCGACTAACTAATCGGTGTCTTGACATACCCGGGGTATCATAACCCTGACAGTAGTCCCCGAGCGTTTTTGCAGTCATGAAGTGATTGTGAAAGCGCTGATGTTCGTGTGTGTTGAGTGCGGGTTCATAGTCGTGGCTGTCTGAGCTTCGTCGCTCGATCCCTTGCGGGCTACTGCATTCAATGCAGTAGGTGGCTGTTACGTCCTGTCCCGCCAGGATGCCCTGATGGTGTGGTACGCGGCTACTGAGCCCGGCTGTGTTAGTGTGCTGTGTATCGGGGCACGTGACCAGGCGAGGCCATGTGGTCTCGTCGACGCTGTACTAGCTCTGCCTTTGAGAGGATCTTGATTTTCTCGACCTCACGCTGGTATCTGACATCATCTGTGACCTCTCGTAGTTCGCCACGTGGCATGGGGGTCTCAGGCTGCTCAGTCCACCCTTTGGCCTATAAATAAGGGCCTTCCTTCTGTTTGAACTACTTGTAGCTACTTCCACAAACTTGCCCTTAGACCTTTTGAAAGGCTAGGCGAGAGAGAGAGGTCCTAGTGAGGTTCTTAGCATGCAACCCGCTAGGGGTCGCCTACGGTGGCCGAAAGCCCGCATTGCCCCTTCCAACAACTGGTGCAAGAAGGAGCCTTGCGAGCGGGGAAGGATGGGATGGCCCAGTTGCCGTGTAGGGGGCTGATGAGATCCTAACATATGGGTATGTTAAGCCTCAGGATCTATGGTTCCTGACCGAAGAGACCCTCTGGCCGATCCGCCTAGGATCGCCCGGGAGCTCGAGGGCTATACCCATCGGGTACGCTCGTGCGCACCTCAGACTAAGGAACTTGCCCAAGCCTGGGCACGCCAAGGCCTCCACTTAGGGCTCAGGGGCTTGCCTGAGCCTTAGGCTCCATATCTTTGGGAAACCTAAGCTCAGCACCTGGCTCTTGCTCGGCCTACAACGCCAGCCAAGGTCCGGGCACAAGACAACATGCCCTGAGACACCAAGGCTCAGGGGCTCCTCGACCCATCACTCTAGGCGTGGCCTTACCGGTCGCTCCCCCGATAGGGTCATGCACGGGGCGTGACACAAGAAGATAAGCTTTCCCTCGACCTCTAGGGGCTCGAGGGCTCCCGGGCTCGCTCGTCAGCCCCAGGAGCCGACCACCTTCTCCACCAAGAAGACTCCAGAAGGTCCATCTAGGGGAGGCCAGTCTAAGCCGACATAGCCTGACATGCAAAGTGTCAGAACAGAGCAGCTGGATGACGCCTAGGGCTTCTTTAGCTCCACGACATCGCCATAGTCCACAGAGCGCTGCTGCAAGACCCTCCTAGACTCCGGCACAAGTAGACCATAGGCTCAACCACCCAAACCGCCTTGTACCCGACCTATCTCAATATATAAGGGCTAAGGTCCAATCCTAGAGGGGGAAGGATGATCCCAAATAGATCATTCCATTCCTCATTTGATCTGCTCCTGCTTAGCACCGAGAGTAGGGCAACCTAGAGAGGGGCACCAAGAGATCCTCCGCCACATCCATCGTCTTCCTCCTCTCTGATGAGGGGATGACTCCACTGGTGGTGAGGCAACCTTAGGATTAGCACCGAAATAACCCCCTACAAAATCTCTCTACACTCTGTTGTAACCCCCCGATTTTGGGTGCTCTTGAGTATAAGGATCATCAGCTATAGGATGTAGGGCACCGATCGTCCTGAACTAGAATAAACCATTGCGTCTCCTTTGTGATTCTTTGTTATTGAGTCCACCCAAGCCACTAGAGACACGTACTCTAACACTGACTTGAACAACAATACTTGTCGTGGTTCTAACCCCACAACAGGGGCCGTGCAACCTTTGTGACATGGCTGCATTTTTGGCCTCCCTTTTGCTCCTTCTTGGCACTGGAGTGGTTGCCAAGGTGCTTGTTGGAGCTAGGTAGTTTTGCCGCTTTCTTCCTCCCAGCGCTCTGTTCCTGAGGGGTTGTGACACTACAGGAAGGCTTGCGAGTCATTTTTTGCTTTGTCTCGCCTCCCCCTACAGTGTGCTCCCTGAAGGCTTTTCAGTGATACCACCACTAGGGTGGTATCGGTATTGTATTCACTACTACACTCGCACCTTTCACAGCCATGTCGTAACCCCTATTGTAGTCTGATTTCGGCCTCGGCAGTAAGCTATCGGTAGTGATAGTCATAGCCATCGCTGTCACTATCTGAGATCGACTGGGATGTTCACTACACCACCATTTTGGCTTATCATCCATCTATGATAAGGTCCTTACTTCCTCGCATTGGAGTACGGCTCACCCGTGTGGGTATGCACTAACACCGCCTCATTGCTTATGATCCGTCCGTGATCAGATCCTTATTCCATCACATTAAGGCCTGACCCGCCTGTGTAGGTGTACACTAACACCACCGTGTTGGCTTATGATCCGTCCATGATCAGGTCCTTGTTTTCGTTGCATTGGAGCATGACCCGCCTGTGTCGAGGCGAACATCACTGTCGCTTCAATGAATTAACAGCCTGGTCATAGGGCATCATCACCGTCACATTGTAGTACAATCCGCCCGTGATAATCCTTTAGTCAGTGTCAGGTTACTAAATGATTCGACAGCGATACACTATTGACCCCTGCCGCATCAGACGAATAGTAGCAATGATGACAAAACAACCAATGGCCCGTACATTCGACGGTGATAGAATTGCTTTCGGTTTTCACAATGTATATACTAATTCAACTGGGCCTTAATAACTTACTGAACACACACCATACAGATATAATCATTACACATCATTCATCATGTCCACAACAAAAAGTACTTGTTATAATAACAATGCTCGACACTAACATAACAACTGTGTCAACTGATGAATTAACACAAGTGGTACATAGATAGCATAATAAAGGTTCTGCTCCCTATAGACTTACGTAAGGTAGATGTGCTCCACTCCTTTAGAATGGCACTCCTTGATTAGCTTGGCAGCCAATGCACGATGGAACCCCTCTTCTTCGTCCCATAGCCATTGTAGGAAAATCGTTCAAAAGCACTGAGACTCCAAAACCCACACAATGCAAAGCAGCAGAATTAATAATTAATAATATTCAACATACCATTGGTTTAGTTTCCAAGCCAAAATTAGACTATATATAGACTCAAAATGACTCCCTAACTAAACAAAGACATGTCCTAACAACAAAATACAACATATGCACCTTTACTGCTCTACTAATGACTCCATGAACAAGGTAACATAAGGAAGATAGTGAGGTCTGTTGATACATAGACTCCAGGCAGGTCTAGGACAGTGGATGACCCATGTAGGGAGGACATGAACTTTTCTATTTTTCATGTCATATGCAAGCAATGTTCTATCCTCCCCAACAAGGAAAATCAAATTCCATTCAAGGTGAACTGCAATCACTTTGTACTCTGCATCACAAACCTCATAACCAAATCTAATATTGTTCTGTCCAAATATCTCCAGCGTGGTCACCATATGCTTCAATGTCCATCTATTACTACCATAGTCTTTAAGGATCCAGATTGGAAGCTGAGTCATAGTGTAAATATCAGCAGTACATAAACACAACTGACCCTAGGCTTCATGGATGGAGATTGCATCACCACGTGGCTTCTGTATTTCCGTCCATATCAATAGCAACGATCTAGGAGAACTCGAGGCAGTGCATAAAACTACTAAGAAACACACTTCTCGCATATGTGGATACTATAATACCGTCGCCCCATTTGGATTCTTTAAAGACCCAAGCTGCACTCTTAGATGAGTAGATGCTCACACCTACAGACTCACCCTCCCTCATCTTTCCATATTCAAACACATGGAAGTGCAAGGAGACTATCGGATCGAACCCAAGCAAGCCTCGCCACAAGAACGGAGGTTATCTGGCAGTAGCAACCATTTGTTAGTCGCTGGATTACAGACAACATAGCGACGCCCAAAACACCAGTAGAGGATGAGGCCGCTGCAGCAATATGAGATGACAACATTGTGAATGGGGAAGGGCAAGAAGGACAAGGAGGGGTGTTGACTGGTGATGCTGGTGAAGTGGCGTTTGCCTTTCCAGGTGTGATAGAAGAATCCAGCAACAATCTAGGGTAGCTCCTTTTGGTACTCGGCGTCCGAGATGAGGTGGTTCTAGGAGCAACAGACACACACTAATCAGATGGAAGCTTGCTTCCTACTTACATGAGTGAAGAGGGGAATAAAAATCCAAAAAACATGGAGAAGGGAAGTGCGAAAGCATTACCCTTGCATTTGGATCTTGCAGCAGTGAGCTCGAGCGGGCACGACGGTGAGTACCACCTTGGTTTCCGATGGATCTGTGTGGGGCGGTGAGGCATACTAGTGCCACAACGTGGAGCACTAGATTGTCGGCGGTGAGCGATAGTGATGTGGAATAGTAGCACTAAGGAGGAGGCAGACAGGGTGGGGAAGCAGTCTTTGTAAGCTAAAGACGGGGCCACGGCAATGCAAATTTGAGCGAAACTTCGTAAATAGGCGCAGGAGATTTGGGCGGGCTTGGAAATTGACGATAGCGGTGCCATCCTAACCATCTAGAAGCGGCGGTGAAGTCTGCCGGCGGTGGTGGTTGCATGTTACGAATATCACCTAACGATGGACGTGACATACGGTCGCGAAATCTAAGGTGCTCAGGGGCTACCATAACACTATCGGTCGTAGAAGACCGCTTCCCCATCACACAAAATAAACATTGCAGCAAAGATAAGGAAGATCCCAAAAAATACATAAGTTAAGCACATTTCATATTTCATGTAAATAAAACATACATATTCTACGCTAAAAATTCAGTACATAAAATAAAATCCAACTACAAGACTAGCTTCAGCGGGATGCGGATGACCCTTCATTGGGCCTTCTATCGGGCTTGTAGTAGGGGCCCTTTCCCATGCGGCTCGTGATTCACTATGTTAATTAAAATATATATAGTTAGTTTCGATTGGTGATATGAACTACATAGTAACTTATAAAAAATTGAAAGAAAGTTGATCACAAAAAACATCTATTGACGGTAGTTAACAACCATTATAACCCATCAATTATGCATGGATAAGGGCATAAATGTAATCACCAATGAAGGTTTAGGGATTTAAACTAATAAATTCCATGAGTTTTGGTGACTTAGTGCTTTCAGTAGGGTTTATCCAAAAAACCAGCAAGGAGGACCTAATCGTCGAAGGAAATTTTGGAATTTCGCCGTGGTACCTACGTGGGAAGACTCTAGAAGGGTCCAGAAGGCAAATCATCAAAGCGGGGCTTGACCCACTATCATGTGGGGCTGGCTGGCCTGTAGGTGGGGCCACCCAACCCCTATGGGCCCCACCTATCAGCCTACTTTGTATGTCGGTTCCCCACCGCCTTTGAGGATGCATTTAAGCCGTTGCTTAAGTCGGTTTGATCCAAGGGTCACGTTGGACCCTTAGGGCTATATATACCAGCCCCTACCTCCTCTCTCAGTAGAGATCTTGAAACCCTAATTCATATTCTCCTCATGAGGATCAGAGCTAGCTATCAAGAAAAGATTAGTCCTCCATAGGTTCTAGTCTTTAGAAATAGAGAGATGGAGAGTGAGGGAAGAGTTTGGAGGAGGTGCTAGCCTATCGGCGCTCTCTCTACGGCTTGTACCTTGGCGGAAGTCAACCTTGCGTTCGAGATTTCTCTGGTAATCAACTTTTGATTTAAGTAAGTAACATGTTTATATTGTTCTTCTGGTTTGTGAGTCTCTTTTGAGTTCTTTAATCTATTGGCCTTAGGTTAAAGTATTATTTATAGTGTAAGCGTGGTGCTTAGACTCGGGTAACTCATGGATGTACCCTACATTCTGGATCGGTGGTAGCTCATGAGGGTGACTCTTATAGCCTCATTGAATCCTCTATAGTCCATCTCCCATTTGTAGGACTAGCAGGATTTAGTTATTATAGGAAACATACTCTGTCTGTGTTTCTCTTAGTAATATCCCTAGTCAAATAATAGAAGACATAGCTTATCGAGATTAGAACTAGAAGACCTTAGCGATCTCCTCTACACTCCCGACTTTCAAGTCTTGTTGCTACTCTGGGTTAAGTTAGACGTAGTTAACCTCACATGTTTCCCTATGGATACAATACTTGGAATACCTCCGGGTGAAAGCTACAGTGGTATCCATGCGTTTACGAATTTATCTGTGTGCGTTAAATATACCAACAAGCTTTCTGGCACCATTGCTGGGGACATGGTTGCTGAATTAACTATGAACCTAGCTTAACCTTGTATCATACTCTTTTATCTTTTTATTCCTTCATTCTTTTCTTTTCTTTTCTATTATGAATTCCACTCCTATCTATCAATACACTAAACCCACGAGCGTGAGCTTTGGGCCACCTAAATCTATAGAGCCTATCCTAACACCTGGTTATGAGCTGCGCTTGTGTTTAATAAAACTGATTCGAGATCAATCCTTCTCTGGAGAAGGCGATGAAAACCCATACTCACACCTACGAGAGTTTGAGCAGACCTATGCATGCTTGCATACCACTGGCATGTCTGACAAGACCTTAAGATGGAAGTTGTTTCCGTTCTCTTTGACAGGAAGAGCTAAAATTGATATAGTCAAACCATAGGAAGTATGCAAGGAGACTGGGAAATGTTATTCTCTAAATTTTGTTTATGTTTCTTTCCCATCTCTAAAGTGGTTAGCCTTCGGAAAGAGGTTCTAAATTTTAGACAACTAGAAGAAGAATCTCTTGGTACATCGTGGGATCATTTTAATGAATTCATCTTCACTAGCCCAGACCTTGCCATTCAAGACCCTATACTTCTTCAATATTTTTATATGGGTCTTAGCAAGCATTCTAGGGAATCCCTTTATGCAGCCTCTAGAGGAGATTTTCTTCATCTGTCTCCTAGTGAAGCAAGGTCTATGCTTAATAGAATTAGTGGAATCACTCCCTGCACTAGCATTCATAATGAACTCCTCGAGAAAGAGAATGAATCACCTCCCGAACAAGAAGAGGAAGTTTTGATAGCCAAATCACAACCACTCCGATCCCAAGATTTAGCTATCAATCCTGAACCACCAATACCCTAAAATCCCCCAAGAGAAGGAGGAATTCTACCTTTAGAAATCCCTATTGACATTAAGGATGACCTTCTTGGTGCTGATTTTGGGAGAACATTAAATTCTCATCTTCATAAGAGACCTTCGAGCGAATATAATTCAAATTCTCTCAAGAAAGGATCTCTTAAGAAGCGTCCTTATTCCCATATGGGATATTGGGAAGAATTCAAGGATGGCATGTCTAGTGATGCCATAGAAGGAGAGCCAAGCTATTTAGAAGCCAATCATATCTTCTCCCCTTCTATGCCCACATTAGATGTCTCATCTGAACCCATCTTTCAACCCATCCTTGACCCCGATGATCCCTCTTATGCTCTTTCTCCTCAGTCTCATGATGACCCTAGAAATCCACTAAGACAACCAAAGCATAGGAATCATGAAGGCCACAAGGAAGACCAAGAAGAGCAACAACAATGGCTGGAGGATATTAAGAACTTATGTGCCGTTGCCATTGAATGGATGGACGAGGTTTTAGACAAGATCAGCCTGAGAGTTACCAATCCAAGGGAAATCTTGGACAATAAAATGTCCAATGAATGTCATAGGCATGGAATGATGGAGATAATGTTTTCGCCTATAGACATTCATAAAGAAACACCCTTGGAGATTGAAAAGGAAGATTTCATCAGCGAACATGGAAGTTATTTCATGAACACCTCATCAAATCCATGCTCACAAGAGAAATCTCATGAACCAATTGGTCTTGCCAACGTTGCCACACACGAGATCCTCAACCCCCTTATACTTTCTGTTCATAAAGACTTTGAAGGGGTGGTTGTAGATGCATATGTTTATCATAAATATTGCAAATCTCATAGGCATGAATCTTGAGATAGGTACCCAAAGGTTGGTGTTGGAGGGGAAACCACTTCACCAATTAGAAACACAATTCGAAGGTTTCCCAAGGACAAGCTTCTATCCTAAAACAAGCACTTTTGGGAGATAACATGAGCTTTTACCCTTTTTGCTGTGATGCCCTTGTGAAATAAGCATAGAAACATAATTGTAAAAATATTCCTTTGGGTATTATTATCACTAACCATTCTAGATCTAAATCAAAAAGGATGAACGATGATGACTCAAGGTATGTCCAACCAAACACCATGCAACATTTAATCATATCCATCCAAACTTGATTTTTGCCTTGAAAAATTCAAGTGTGGGGGATGAACTTCTCTAAAAATTCTTATACCATGTTGCTAATCCACCTTGGATGTTTCTACCTTTAAGCCATGCTCAATTTGCTAGATAATAATCATGCTCATTCATCTTTATTTGAGTAAATCTCTATAGTGCTTTCATGTTACCTTTGTTTGCCATAGTAAGTTTTGGTTGGAAGTACTCGACATACTTCTAAAGGTTTTTTTTAAATTAAGCGAGGTGCTTAGGTTAAAATGCCTTCCTTAATCAAATTAGACATGAAGTCTAGTTTGGTTATTGAACTAAAAATTGCTTTAGTAGATATTGGATATTTTATTGGACTAACCCCTGTAGGAAATTCTCAATTCAATTTGGGTAAGTCACGAGATGAATTCAAATCAAAGATGAAGCAAGGAACATGGTGAACCCCAATAACATTTCACAAAGAACATAAAACAATGAGTGAGGCGGATGGTCTAACAAGGTGAGAAAAGATCGAATAGCAGAAAGATGGCATGACAAAAGGATGAGAAAGGAATGGTGCAATCTAGGAGACAAGAAGCTCATGAACAGCTCAAGTTGCGAGACTAGACGAACAAGGAAAACTTCAAAGGGAAGGACCATCATGAGTCATCTACCCTTCGTCATATGGTGACATCACGCTCCAATAACAAAGGTAACATCCTAAGGTAAATGGTCGTTATTTAAAAAGTTTTTCCTTAATTCTGATAGACACATAAATAAGAAACAAAATATGTTTGAGTTACAATTTACCTGATCAAACCTGATTAGCTCAACATGTCTTGTTCTTTAAGCTTGTTTCTAGCACCACTTTCTTGATCTCATAGTCTTAACCAAATGAGCGAAAACATTGCACATCTTATCTTTGGAAGATGATAGTCATAATCATGTAAAGATTGATACATTGTGTAGAGATAGACAATCCTTCCATGGGTTAAGCAATTCAACCCTTTCTGCCAAATGAACTTAAATGCTACATTCATGCTCAATCTTCTGATCATATCACCTATGATACAATTGAACATAGCATATAATATCAACTTCATCTTGTTCAATGCGCCTAAGGGTTAGAGAAGAATGAATAAAATTTTGGTTCTGTTGGTGTTTTCCCACCAACAGAGCCCATGCACTTGATCTCTACCTTGTCTGTATGAGCATGACACACTTCAAGTAGAGTGTGGGAGAGTTATTGATTCCTCAATTTTTACAAGTGAAGGTTCCGAACCTACTAAGCCAAAAATCAAAACTCAAAACCAAGATGGGTTTGTCAGAAGAAAGTAACATCATCATCAGAGACACCATCACAAGATATGCAGCCATCTGGGTCTCCATCACTGAGACCGGATGATGCAACCGAAAGGTAAAGGACCCTTCTCTAGCCGAGTCCTGTCCGAAGGACTTAAAATCCGAACCCTGGCCTTGAGGTAACATCGGTCATTATCCATATTTACTTTTTAGCATTGCATGAATTATTTTCACTTTTAGCATATTTATTTTTCTACATTAGCATTGCATTTAGAAAAGAAAAATAATAAAAAGTTTTTCATTACTGCATTACATCATTGCATCATTAAAGCTTAAAGCCCCATGTGAATAAATCTATGGTGTGTAAAAGCCCGTAGGAATATTTACTGTGGTGGCATAAAAATATAAAAATACCATACATACATATTTCTTTCTACATTATACAAATAAGAAAATCCAAAAATATTAAATAGACATCCTGGTAGCACTTTGTCAATTAAGAAATCTGTCTAAACTTCTAAGGACAACAAATCTCTGAATGGCTGACCGCTAACCCCTTATCTTAATCTGTGCCACGAGTTTTGGTGTTCTTGTTAGAGTATTTTGCAGGATGATCAAGAGTAATGCCATCCATCCGAAGTACATTCTTCCAAGCCACTGCTACACCCATTACGCGAGGAACACAACTTCTGGATGGATAAGAAAGACCATGACAACATCCAGCTTGGGGGAGGAGCATCCTCCATTTATCTAGCTAAGTATTTCTTTCTCTTTTTGCTTCTACTATTTTTAAGTTTGCTTCATATTTGCAAAAGAAATAAAAAGATGCATAATAAACTAAAACAAAATAAAAATTTATCTTAGCCATATATATTAATAAGGTGTGATTTTAAATTATGAAAATAAAATAAAAAGTATGTGTCTAGTTTTCTATTTTTAAGAATTGAATAAAATAAAAGGACTTAGAATAATCTCTTAAATGGAAATGATCAATAGTTGCTCTGTTGTAATTCCTTTCAAGTACCTAGTTTCAGCCTTAAATTCTTCAGAGTTTTGGATACAATCGATTTGATATAAAGATTTACTCTGAACTTGAAACTCATGGGTAGCGAATGCTTGATCTAAGTCTAAGTAATTAACGAATATGATATGAGAAGGTCTGAGCTATTGTTTATCTTGTTCCTAGTGACACTAAAGTTTTAGAGATTTACTTTTTGAAAAACACAAAAGATGTTACATGATGAGTTCCTGTATGACAAAGCGTGAATTCCCACTAGAGCCACACATGTTATTTAGGCTTGGAAAACTTCTATGTATGTGTTGCTTGCTTTTGCATTGAGTTTTGTCAAGCTTTATTAACCCTTATGAGAGATTTGTCATGCTCTTAAAATCAAGATCATATACACACCACCCAAATATGCACTACTCCTACACTGGGGGTAGGCGCAAGAACATGCCTTCCATCTAGATCCACCCAAAAATGTTTTACTCCTACACTGGAAGAAAACACCAAAAATATTCTTGATAGCTTTATCCACCAAATAAGTGCTCCAAAGTTCTTGTTGCTATCTCTCAAAGTTTTATTACAGAAAGGAGACATGGGGCTATGTAAAAGTTATTCATAAAAAAGGAGAGAAAAGAAAAAAAAATGGTGATGAGAAAAAATGGATACAAAAGTTTCCGAGATATTTAAAACAATGGGTACTCAGATGCCCGCCTAAAAAAAGAGATGAATAAGATAGCCCCTGTTCTCTTGCAAATATCTCTAAGTTTCAAAAAGACAGATATGTTTTCAAGGAGCATAGTAGAATTAGGTTAGCCACCATATATCCACACACATGCACATCTTGATTTGATTGTATGACTTAACTCTCTTTGGATCCGTTGTTTGACTTTACAATATATGTATTGCAAGTATGTCCTAGCTTTCTCCCTACCTATGAACTCCACATAAAGCCTTAGTGGTAGGAAGAGAAAAAGGCATAACATCTTTATTGCCTTGGTAAGGATCCACAAATACCACATATATTGAAATACTTGAGAGTGTCATACAATGGAATTTCTGAGTTTTATTTTGAAAACATATAAAAACTCTAGAATAATGGTTGAACAAAGAACTGGAGACAAAGTGCTTGACTTGATTGTCCTATCTTTCAATTGCTCAAGACCCAAGTGAAATCTAAGAAGCCCCATGATTGAAGGTAATACGGGTAAGTTTGAAAGTCAGATCAGTTTATTCTACTCCAGAGGAGAATTTTTTATTGAACACCTGTGTACTTTTGAGGCGTGAAAGCATAGTAGCAACTCCTGATCCATTGCTGAGTTTAGTTTTGCTAAGGGACTAGCAAAGATTAACCTTAGGGGAATTGTTGATGGTAGTTAACAACCACTATAAACCATCAGTTAAACATGGATAAGGGCATAAATGTAATCACCAATGAAGTTTTAGGGGTTTAAACTAATAAATTCCATGAGTTTTGGTGAATCTGTGTTTTCAGCAAGGTTTATCCAAAAAACTGCCAAGGAGGACCTAATCGACGAAGGAAATTACGGAATTCCACCGCGGTACCTACATGGGAAGACTCTAGAAGGGTCCAGAAGGCAAATCACTGATGCGGGGCTAAACCCATTGCCATGTGGGGCCGGTCGGCCTATAGGTGGGGCCGCCTTGCCCCTGTGGGCCCCACCTATCAACCTACTTCGTATGTCGGTTCCCCACTGCCTTTGAGGATGCATCTAAGTCGTTGCTTAAGTTAGTTTGATCCAAGGGCTCACGTTGCACCCTCAAGGCTATATATACTAGCCCCTACCCCCCTTCCTCAGTAGAGATCCTAGAACCCTAATTCAAATTCTCCTCATGAGGATCAGAGCTAGCTATCAAGAGAAGATTAGTTCTCCATAGGATCTAGTCTTTAGAAATAGAGAGATGGAGAGTGAGGAAATAGTTTGGAGGAAGTGCCGGCCTGTCGATGCTCTCACTATGGCTTGTACCTTGGTGGAAGTCAATGAGATTTCTCTGGTACTCAACTTCTGATTTAAGTAAGTAGTGTGTTTATATTGTTCTTGTGGTTTGCGAGTCTCTTTTGAGTGCTTTAATCTATTGGCCTTCGGTTAAAGTATAATTCGTAGTGTAAGCGTTGTGCTTAGACTCGGGTAACTCATGGATGTACCCTACATTCCGAATTGGTGGTAGCTCGTGTGGGTGACTCTTATAGCCTCATTGAATCCTCTGTAGTCCACCTCTCATTTATAGGACTAGCAGGATTTAGTTATTATATGAAACATACTCTATCTGTGTTTCCCTTAGTTATATCCCAAGTCGAACAATAGAAAACATAGCTTATCGAGATTAGAACTAGAAGACCTTAGCAATCTCCTCTACACTCCTGACATTCTTGAGTCTTGTTGTTACTCCGGTTTAAGTTGGATTGTAGTTAACCTCACATATTTCCCTGTGGATACGATACTTGGAATACCTCCGGGTGAAAGCTACAGCGGTATCCATGCGCTTGCGGATTTATCTGTGTGCATTAAATATACCAACAACATCACCACATAGAGTTATTATTTATTTAGTACCTTCTCCTTGTGTGCTTCCTTGTCAGCCCTATTGGCTGTGTGGCGCTTGTCCCTATGAGCCTTTACCACCTGATTGTCGCGGCAGTTCCCAACTCCACCAAGCTCGCGGTCGTGGGCCATGGCGTCGTTGCTCAGGATATACTTGGCCAAAGCACTATGCTCTGTCCCAGAGATCCCCTTGCCTCTACAAGACTTCCCATTCGTGTGATATAGCAACTCGCGAAGACTCCATGATGGCACTTTCTTGCCACGGCAAAAAGGACACACAAAGGTGCCCTCGCCACGACCATGAAACCTAATGCCTCCATTGGAGAGGCCGAGTAGGATCTCACTCTCCTTCTCTTCGAATTTAGACTCGTCTGAACATGAGTTTGTGATCTCAGAGTCACTGTAGCCTACCATGCTTGCGGAGATAGTTGAAGAAAGAAAGAGAAAGATCAACTGCAAAATTTTGCAAGTTTAGAGTGGAGAAAGCAACAAACTACACCCCCTTCTTATACGAAGCAGTGGCGACGATTCGCATGGCAACATCGACTTCCCTTGGTGCATATTTCCTGTCGATTCACCTCGCTGTGTACCCAATGCGTCCATTCAATAGCGACCATTCGCTTGGCAGTGTCGAGTTCCCAAGGCACGTATTTCACGTCGCTTGGCCTGGCGGCGTACCCAAAGCGTTCAAAAACATTGGAAATGCAACTGCCACAATGGTCATCAATTAGGAGTGCGATTCACACGTAAGAACATGCCGTACCCAACTGCGATGTTGTGGGCTACGCCATCAAGATCGCGTCCAACATCCAAGATCAAGTGGCACAGTGCACTACGTGGCCGGACGATACTCTTTAAATAACCAGGAAATAAGTTCATCACAATAACTCCTCCTCAATCAATTAAATTAAATTTCACAAAAAACTCCTCCTCAATCAATGTATGTCATGCCGCTACACCTCTCTAGCCCTCCGGCTCACCGCCGTCCACTCGCTGTACCACTATCCACGTCGGCAATCATGGCAGCGAGGTGACACCCCATGTCACTGACGGCGCTCCCTGTAGAGGTGCAAATTGAGATCGCTGGCCACCTCACTGCAACCTCAGAGTGGCCCATGGATGACCTTCGTAGCCTACGGGCGACATGCTCGTCCATGCGTGGCATCTACGGTGACCCCATCGTCGGTCGACGCGTGGTAGTGGGTTGGTGTAGATGCGGGGCGAGGTTGTCAAATGACCTTGTCAACTACTTTGCCCTCCTTGCTAGGCTGACCCAAGTTGACAATCCAGAGGCTTGCTTGCTCACCGTGATACAAACCGTATTCGCGGAAAACCGCAGCCCTCGGCCAAGCCTCAACTATGTCACCCGAGCTGCCGATGGCGGGCATAATGTGGCGGCCTATCTGGTGGCCATATTCCTCTATAGGCACAATGGAGATGCCGGCGACGACAACACTATGAGACGGTACATAAGATGGGTCGAGGGCGAGGAAGAATCGTGGGCGGTGGTGGCAGGCGGCGGCTGCGGATCAATGAGTAGGCGGTTAAGCGACAAGGGTGTCAACTGTGCCACGAGGTGGCAATGAATGCGATCCACGAAACGACGTGGTGGCGCAACAAGTGGCCGCCGCCGGCATAAGTACGCGGTGATCTTCCATGCGTAGGCGGTGACTGCGGCGTTCCAAAAGGATGGAAAGAAAGGACTCTATTTTGCAGCGAGGACTGTAGGCTTCGCCGCGAAATTATTTTGTTCAAAATGGCAATTGGAATAGGAAACTAATTCACTCTTTACATGCGAGAGTGAATTATTAGTTAGGTTTTGAATTTTTGTATAAGTGTTGTACGACAGGACTCTTCAATATAAGTGTTCTACTACAGTACTCCGTAATTCAATATATAAGTGTTCTACTACGAATTAGTTAGGAAACTAATCCGTAGTTAAATATAAGTGTTCTACTATACTACTCTTCGCGCTACTAACGCTGAATCAATGTTTGAAATGGCGACGGGAGCTGTCACACCACCGAGAATTAATGTCTAATTCCAAATTCATCGCATAACAGAGTTCATCCGATCAAGTCTCGCATCACATTTTTTGTGAGGAATTAAATTAAAAGCCAAGCAAAAGATAGTACACGCGATCACGTCCCTCTATTAAAAGCCAAGCAGAGGAGCCATTGGTGTTGAAATGTTATTATAACACCACCGTAACGCATGTGTGCACCAAATAAATAATTCAATTTACAAACAAAACAAAGATGGCACACTAGTTTAGTTGAAATAATGACAACATCTATTATTGAGGAAATTAACATGTCCATAGACAAGCAAATAACATTGGTCCCTTTAAAATGCATGACAGAGATACATCAAATGCAGCTTTATTTACTGCTCTGCTAATGATTCTAAGAACAAGGGAACATAAGGAAGACAGAATGGTATGCAATTGAACTCTTTTTTAACGCTACGTCTAACATACCAAAAGACACGAGCAGGGATGACATGAACTTTTCTGCAGTCCATGTCATATGCGATGATTGTTCCATCCTCCCCAGCAAAGAAAATCATATTCCATTCTGGGTGAACTGTAATCACTGTGTACTCGGTAACCATGATGCTGACGTCATGCTGACGTCAGCAAGCCACGTGGACCAACCACAGCGTGACACGTGTCAGCTCAGGATTAACTCAGCCTTTTTCCATTTTCAGAAATAGATTTAATCTTCGGAAATTCATAACTAATTCATACGACCTCGGAAAAATACGAAACTAGAACCAAAATTCATCTAAAATCGAGCTCTACGCAATGGACCCATGTTTGAGTGCATTTAGCTCTTTTGAATTTTTATTGCTTCTTTGTGCTATTCTATAGACGTCGCTAACGCGACTATAATGCGGTCGTTTGCAGACTCGGAGGAAAACCGGACGGACGAGGATCGTGAGTACCGTGAGGAGTACGGAGATGACTACACTGAAGGTGCCACATCCCACCCAATCTCGTAGCACCTATTACGCATGGCTAATATAGAAATGCTAACGCTTACTTTATTGTCATGATCACATTATGGTAGGACTTGCATGGTAGTATGCTTTCTTGATGGCCTTTACCTTGACGCAACCTTACCCCTGCTCACCCTGCTGTTAGGCTAGTCACACGCTTGCTAATATATTTCATTGCTTACTACTTCTACTACGTTTGCACTATATGGAGGCGTGGTGGAAACTGGTGTTATCTGGACCATGGGGAGAGTGCTGCGTGTGTGACTTGGGTGCGTGGAGGGTGAGGGTTGTGTCGACCAAGTTGGAGTATACGACGAGCCTGGGGCAAGTCTTGCCGTGGGGTGCTACCTGGGCCCTCTGGAATGGATACCTGTGGTGGGTAAATGGTATATGAGGTGACCTTGGGTGTGATCCTGTGATGGGAGGAGCCCAGGGTGGAGGTGCTGTGGTGGCACGGTAAAAGGAAACCCTGATGAAGACATTCGACTTGGTCATCCCTAAGGACTTACTAGTACTCAGATTCACCGGAAGCCTTCACGCACCACTCGCCCTATATGGTGTGGGACCACGGACTACTTGGTAGGATATTGCCACCTCTTGCTAGGTTGTTAGCGGACGGTGTAAGGAGGTATGGGGCGGAGGATTTCCCCACACCCTTAGAGACTTCATGGAGACCTTGTGGACTGGCTCATGACTCACAGTTTGGTTACCTGCACCGGACTTGGGGTGTACCAGGGCTGAATGGTAGAGTGGCATTATCCTAGGCTAGCAAGCGGCGAGAATCAGCCTAGTTGACGACGGTGACAAGGAAGGAAGGCGGATCTTGTGGTTATGTAAAACCTCTCTGCATAGTGTATGGTTGATCGATCGATACATATCTTTGACTTGTCGACTATGGACCTTTCTGGGTTTCGCTTAAACTAGATAGTGAGATGAGTCTTTCTATTCTCCCCGGGAGTGAGTGTTTGGACGTAGCTGGGGCTACGGGCCTTGAGACGACAAGAGAGAGAGGAGTTGGCCTATCGACCGCGATGGCGATGGTATGGCTGTGGTATGGTGATGGTGTGGAGATGGTGGTTTATCGATCCTTGGATCGAAACCTGGCTCTGGGATGGGAATGGGGTGGAATGTGTGTGAGTGGTGTTAAAACTTGACCAACTATTATTATATACTTGGTATGTTAATGCATAGGAAACCTGACCTTTTAGGTTCCTCTTGATTATAACCAATTTGCATCCAATTTCCACAAAGCAATGCTCATAGGGTTGGGAGTGGCAAGTACAAATTGTCTTGATAAATTTTGGCACACTGAGTTCCATTGAGGAGTATAGCTCCGAGGAGTTTGATGATTGAGGGTTCGTTCTACGCTCGAGTTTGGCAATCTTATCTTCAAAAACATTCGAATGAATGCTACTTTTGATTCCGCCAATGCGGCGATGTAATAAATTATGTAATTCCGCACTATTTGTACTCTGATGTTATCGTTGTATGGATGTGATATTCGACTGGAATTTGGGTAATATGATCTACAACGGTCTTATTACACTTTGACTCTGTGGATTTCCCTTCGTGGAAATCGGGGTTGTTTCAGTTGGTATCAGAGCCATACTTGACCATAGGACGAAACCCTTAGAAATGGACGATAGAATAGGACGTGGACAGCCCTTCTTTCGGTTATATACCGACCCTGCATTTACTTTTATGCAAGGCTTATCTATTTATTGACCTGCTAACACCTGTTCCTTAAAACATGCAGATGGCAATGAACGTCGAATGGCCGCCTCTAGGACCGCTACCTCTGGACCACGCCAAGCTTACCTTTGACCTACGTGAGCTCGGGGGTTTTGCACAGACCCTCTGCCGAGTTCTCGTCACGTTAGGAGTCCCTGACGAGCTTGTCAAGGTCACCTATACCGGGAAGTCAACTCAGGGAGGAGGAATCAAAGGACCAGTTGTCACCTCAGTCAAGTTCCCAGCTAGCACCACCTTACCGACTGTCCCAGCTTTCACCGAGTTGACTATAGAGGACACAGTTGAGGAGGGACTGCGAGCTGTCTCACACAAGGCACTTCGCAGAGTGATGAGGGATCACTACGAGCACCTAAAGACGACAGAGTTTCATCTACTTCCCTAGGCCCTCGACCTCAGCCTTACCCCTAGTGAGCAGAGTTTCGTAGCCGACAGAGTTATCCTTGCAGAGGAGGACAGATGCCTTCGTGTCTCAGCTATTCACCTACTAGAGCAGGACAGGTACGTGACCCAGCTTGAGCAGAAGAGACGTCAGGACTGGGCTCTTCTGTGGGATTGCCAGGAGCGAGACTCGCAGGGAGCACTGGAGCGAGCTAGTCTGCTCGAGGCAGTGGCCAAGCTACAGGACGAGCTCAACCATCGTGAGGAAGTCCACAGAGCCGAGGTCGCTGACTTATAGGACAAAGCATCCGACCTAGGCAATAGGAACTGCTATCTCGACAGCAAGGTCTTGGAGTTGCAGAGGGAGTTGGACGACAAGAAGGCCGAGTTCAACCGTAGAGGAGACCGAGAGAGGTCCAAGGGGATTGATATGCTGAAAATCCAATCTCGGAACAAGACCCTGACCCAGGAGCTGGAGGAGTTTAGGAAGAAGGCCGTTCGCAACCAGGGTCACCTGATCGAGGCACTCAGGCAAACCGAGTACCTACAGGACAAGTGTGAGAGGACATGGCAGGCTTGGCAGAAGTCTGACAAGAAGCACCTCAGGGAGATGAAGGGTATGTGGGATCAGCTACCCATGGAGATTCGCAGCAAGACGAGGCCTAGGATGGAGGAGTTTGAGTTAGCCCCAACTCGCCTCAACCTAGACGCCTGCCCTACCCTACCTGGAGCTAAGCCTACTGAGGAGCTTGCCGAGGCCTTGAAGTATGTGTCCCGACTTCACAAGTCGGACGAGGAGATCGAGATCGAGAACGACCAGTATCCTCTGCGTGTGTCTGAGTTAGAGTAGATGACCTGCGTGGTCATGAGATATGTCGATAGCTTCCATGAGTTGTAAAACCCCATGATGTACCCCTTATGAGATGTATTATGAGACACTATGCGAGTAATGATTCTCGTCTTCAAGTGTAGTTCTTTGGAGATGATGCTATGTAATAAAACCCATGTAATGAATGATTTGGATCTTATTGCGTCTTATGGATCTTATTGCTTCTTTGTAATGAGTGTTGGATAGTATAATGATTTTTCTTAAATCGTCAAAATCATGTAATTATATTGAACTATAAGCACTTATGGCACAGGCACTAAAATTCTTATGGTCGTGTTGTTGAGATGCCGAACCGCGATCTCGCTTTCGCCTAATGAACTGTGGATGAGCACCCATCCCCGAACCAGCCGAACCCAACGGGGGCCGTGGTGGCAACAACCGTGGCCGTGGCCATGGCCGTGGATGCGGAGGGATACCCTTCAACCTGGAGAATACCCCGCCACCTGTTGAGGAGAACATTCCGCCGCCACCACCACCGAACCTGGCAGAAGTGATGGCACAGCAGACCCAGCTTCTTGCAGCTCTTGTTGACGGAGCAAACCGTTGCCAGGGAGGTCAGCAGAATGATTTCCAAAGGAAGCTAGAAGGATTTAAGCCGAGGCCACCCACCTATGATGGCACCGATCCTGACCCGCTTGTAGCCGATGAGTGGCTCAAGGAGATGGAGAAGAAGCTTGACCTCACTACTTTCACCGATGATGAGTGTGTTGGAGCTGCCACACACCAGCTCACAGGTGCAGCACGTGCCTGGTGGGACAGTTTCAGTGATTCCCATGAGGACCCTGCCAATATCTCGTAGGATGAGTTCACCGAAGCATTCACTGAGTACCACATTCCCAAGGGTATTATGGAGGCCAAGGCCGAGGAGTTCCGCAACATCAAGATGGGAAAGGATAAGGTGACTGAGTACACTACTCATTTCACCAACCTTCTGTGCTATGCACCTTCCTATGTTGTGAACTCTGATAAGGAGAAGCTGTATTATTACCGCAAGGGACTTAACCCGCACATCAAGCTGAAGTTTGGCGGTATTGAGAGTAACACACTGCGTGCTCCGGTGGATCGCTGCATCCAGATTGAGAAAGACCGTGCTGAAGCTGGAGAAGAGTACAGGGAGAGAAAGCGTAAGCCTAAGGAGTCCTTTCGTGGCCGTCATCGCAAGAGGTTCCGCAGAGATGCACCATCCAGGGAACGCTCACGCCACAACAGGGATGACAACCCTAGACCGAGTAAGGGAAGTGGAGGCTACACCGCCAAATACTCCCGCTCTGCTTAGGATCGTTACACCAGGGACCATTATGCTCAGGACCGCAACACTCAGGATCATTTCAACCGTTTCCTTTCGGTGAATGAACGCAAAGATGTAACCGCTCCGCACCGAGCCTTCGGAAGCTGGAAGGCACCCGCCAACCCCTACTGGTGGTGCGCCTTTCACCGCTTCGCCAGGCCAACTAGGTCACAAAAGCCACGAATGCCCTCGAGAACTCATTTGCTCGAAATCTCGGTTCAAGGGATGCGCTACCGTGGATGTCTCAACCATCTGGATCTTTGAGGAAGCCTGATCGCCTTACGACGTTGTGTATGGTATGTTTTTAGTTAATGGCAATACTGCATCAGTTCTATTTGATTCTGGAGCAACTTGTTCATACATATCATCCAAGTTTGCACGAGAGCATGATCTACCTGTAACCCCACGTGAAAAGCCTATCATCACCAGCTCACCTTTAGGAGACCTAAAATGCACCCACATCTGTAAGGGAGTGAGTCTTACCATTGAGGGTCTTACCTTTAAAGCCGACCTAACCCTGTTACCTTCCACAAACCTAGATGTTATCTTAGGTATGGATTGGCTAACCATTCACCAAGGTATCATATCATGTTCACCTAGATATGTCCAAGTGACCCATCCATCAGGCCAAATTATTAGATGTGAACCCCAGTCTGGAAAGTCCACCTCTATCCTATGTGCCCTTAAAGCAAGTTCAGAATCACAAGAAGAGGAAAAGATAGTTCATGATGTGCCTATGGTCATAGACTATCCCGATGTATTCCCTAAAGAGTTACCGGGTATGCCACCAGACCGTGATGTAGAGTTCATCATTGATCTTTTGCCGGGAACAGGACCTATTGCCAAGAGACCCTATCGCATGTCAGTTGATGAACTGGCCGAGCTCAAGAAACAGCTTGATGAGCTCATCTCAAAGGGATATATCAGACCCAGTGCATCCCCTTGGGGATCCCCTGTTCTGTTTGTTAAGAAGAAGGATGGCTCAATGAGAATGTGCATTGATTACCAGAACTTGAACGCAGTCACCATCAAGAACAAGTACCCCCTGCCAAGGATTGATGATTTGCTCGATCAGCTCAGAGGTGCCAAGTACTTCTCCAAGATTGATCTCAGATCTGGATATCATCAGATGAAGATTCGAGAGACTGACATACCGAAGACCGCTTTCGTGACTAGGTATGGACAGTTTGAGTTCACTGTGGTATCCTTTGGACTCACGAATGCACCTGCATACTTCATGAATATGATGAATAAGGTTTTCATGGATGATCTGGATAAGTTCATGGTAGTATTCATTGATGACATCCTTGTCTATTCATCCACCGCTGAAGAACACGAACATCATCTGAGAACTGTAATTGAGAAACTAGCCCAACATCAGCTCTATGCAAAGTTCAGCAAATGTGAGTTTTGGCTACAGGAAGTTGCTTTCCTAGGCCATGTACTATCAGCTGAAGGTGTAGCAGTTGACCCAGCTAAGATTGAGGCTATGAAAGAATGGGAACAACCCCGTAATGTGATAGAAGTCAGAAGTTTCTTGGGATTGGCTGGATATTATCGCCGATTCATCGAGAACTTTTCCAAGTTAGCCCGTCCGATGACCAACCTTCTGAAGAAGACCAAGGAGTTTGAATGGACGCCCGAGTGCGAACAAAGCTTCCAGGAATTGAAACGGAAGCTTACCACCACTCCTGTGTTGGCATTGCTAGATATCAGCAAAAATTTCGTGGTCTATTGTGATGCATCCCGTCAAGGACTTGGTTGTGTATTGATGCAAGATGGAAGGGTGATAGCTTATGCTTCCCGACAGTTGAAAGAACATGAGAACCGTTACCCTACTCATGATCTTGAGTTAGCAGCAGTTGTGCATGCCTTGAAGATCTGGAGGCACTACTTGATAGGCAATAAGTGTGATATCTATACTGATCACAAGAGCTTGAAGTACTTCTTCACTCAAGAGGATTTGAATATGAGGCAACGCCGATGGCTAGAGTTGATCAAGGACTATGACCTAGAAATTCACTATCATCCGGGAAAAGCTAATGTAGTCGCAGATGCTCTCAGTCAAAAGAGTTACTGTCACACTTTGATCACTGAATCCGTACCACCTGAGCTCAAGGAAGAGATAGATGATTTCCAACTTGAGATACTACCGCATGGCTTGTTGAATGAGCTCCGCATACAGTATGATCTCACAGATCGCATCTGTCAAGCTTGTCGCAGAACCGACCAATTTATAAGAATACAAGTACAATGGCACTCCGCAAGCGGTCGCACTGTCATACTTGAACCCATATAAACCCGGTAGTCCGTCAAGTACCACGACGGGTCTCGATAAACGATTTACAACAACCAAGATCGTACAGGATTCAACATACATGCCACATATTACATAAAGTTCACAGATACTTTTCATCATCAGAGTACGAATAAAAGTTATTACAAACCGAGTTTGATAAATAAAGCGGAAGCAAATAAGTTCAAAGATAAAGTTTTCCAACATAGTTTGATACAGTGCCAAGCTAGATCACGGTCCACAAAAGCAAGGATAGGAATTACTAAAGAAGCCTGCCCAAGGCTTACTCTTCATCCACAGCGGGATAGAAGCAACTCTTGCAATAACCATGATACACAGTGCCATCTGCAACAATGGGAAAATAAACCCTGAGTACGAGAAGGTACTCAGCTAGACTTACCCATCATGAACCAGAAATAAAATGACTCCAAGGATTATGCAAGGCTGTATAAGTGGACGTAACTTGACAACATTTTGCGAAAAAGGCAACTGATCCATTGTACAATTATGATTCCTTTTCCAAGTTAATTATCACTATCCATTTCTAGATTAGCAACTATCCTGTGCCAAACATGTGGTATATCCTTTAGAAGCATACAATAGTAACCATAGCAGGTATTGTAATTCCATTTTCCTCCGAACCATCATGTTCCATAACACAGTTACTACGATGTTGGAGCTAGCCAAGTTTCTCACTATCCGGGAGAGACGGCGATTCGAATCGATTTCAACCAGCTGGGAATTTATTCCTAACACAAACCCAGGTCTACCAGCCACGATAGCCTTAGGTCACCTTTGATACAACTCAGGTACACATTTCGTGGGTCCGTACCGCCCCTCACAATCTGGAACACTAGATGGCAGGATGCTCAGGCCAAGCCTGCCCTTGGGCTCAGTCTGATCGTTCCCCGGAAGGAGCGCACAACAGAACGATTCCCGGCCTGAGTTGAATTACTCGGCTTCGTGGTCGGAACGAATTATCCGGCCAGCTAAGTGAGAGGCATGCGTTCAATCTTGTCAGAAGTTCCAACAACGGTACGGTCCTTGATCGACACAGACGGGGATAGATCCACACCCAAGACCTCCATGTCTTGTTGCTTCTCTATCGACATCCCGCCCGGTCTCCATTTACATTAACCATGGTTCTTTTCCACGACAGCAATTATAACCAACCGTGCTCCGGTATCCACCTATATCTCGCAGGTGACAGGAAATCACCCGACTTCTACCGGTCTAAGCAGGGCTAAGCATTTATTCGATCCTGGACCTATACCGGTTAAAGGTGTAATATCTGGACAAGGAATGTACATGCATCAAGTGGTTTCATTCAACTCTTATAACCTAATGCAGCAATCATAAGTACTTAAGTAAACATTTGCAAATTACTGGGAGACTTATAATGCTCCGGGGCTTGCCTCGCAGAAAGGAAGTAGGGCGGTGGTCAGGGCACTCCGGAAGCTCTTCAGGGTTCTGCTCCACGCCTTCGGGAGCTGCGGCTTGCGGATCCTCCTGCTGGTTCCCTTCCTCTGCTTCTTCGAATTCCAGCAACGTGATCTCTTCCTCCGATCCTAGATGCATGAGTATGGCATAAGTATTACGAATGCATAAATGTTAACAAGTGCATCATATTTATTGAGTAGGTGCATATCTCTTCTCGATTATTACTTAATTACTCCTACAATACATCGACCATGCCACAAACAGTAGCTACTTGTTTCACTCATAACTGGAGTTCCGCTAATCCAAATACAGTGATCCTAGACTTTCTGGAAAGCTTATCCAATTCTCTACAACTTTGTTATTAACCATTTTTACAGTACACATCATTTTCAACATGCCACTCATCAAACTCTAGAATCAGTCCGGAAATTATTCAACATGCAACATAAAGTAACGATACTTCTACTTCATGCAATCATTCAAAATTTGACAACATAGAATTCACCAACAGTTTAAGCATACCAATTACATTTAGAATCATATAATGGTGAAGCCCAAACTATTTACTTAATTGCCTTTATCATTTTATTTATATATCTAGGTTAAATAATAAATATATATCAAAAGTACTTAATAAATTCTAAAAATTTTACAGTGCCTTACTAATGCTATCAAAGGGCTACTATAAAAATTTCATGTCATTTTACCAAGTAGAACATCCTATGCAAAAATGACAAGGCAGCAAGGCTTGAAATAGCATAAATGGAAAACCCTATTGAAAAGTGTCAAGCAACAGATTTCCTATTTTTCTTAGCATCCATATGGTACTAGGATTACCTCCAACAAATTTCATGAATTTTGGACTCATAAATAATTTATAAAAATTTATGCAAGGATTGACTATCCATAAAAGAAAAATCTATAACTATAAATATACCCATGCACTGGTCCCCAAATTTTTAAGAGAGCTCATATATGCTAAGATTAGCTTACCACAAAAATTTCATAATTTTTGGAGCACAGGAACTCTAGATATGAAATAAACAAATTTGAATGCATTTAAAAGCACATTTCAAATCCCTATTTAAATCTCCAAAACTTTCTACTATAAATGTTAAAAACATATTTTTCCTAAATACTACACTTCCTAAGGAACACTACAAAATTTATTTCACAAATTTAGGAGCTACCAAACTAAAGATACAAAATTCACAAAACAAGACAAAATCTGGAATATAATGACCTATCCTATCTCTTACTGTCGCTGACAGCAGGGACCCACGCGTCAGTTGGGCCCACCGGTCAGTGAGATCAAAACAGAGCCGGCGGCGCAGAGCAAGCCCGCGTGACCACAGCTCGTCGACGGCGAATCCGCCGGCGGTAACATCTTCACTACACGATCTACGTGACCTAGCGAAGCTATTGAGCTACTTGGCCGGCCTTGTCGTCGACTCTAGAGCTGACGGCGGTGACCATGGCGGAACGGCGGGGCTGGACGTCGGCGGTACGTCGGCGATGACCTCGGCGGCTCAACCTAAGGTGCGGACAAACAACTATGAACGCTGGGGGACCTAGCGCGCTAGCTAACGGAGCGGGAGGAGGACTGTGGCGGCGTGGCCACGACGACGGGGCTCACGGCGGAACTCCGGCGAGCTTGCATGTGTTGCGGTGGCTTACCAAGCACTGTCAGCGGGCACGGGAAGAAGCAACAGGGTGCTGGGGAGACGGTGGAGCTATTGTGGTGGTGCTGGAGTGGCCAGGCGCGAGCTGGCGTCTCTAATGGCGACGGCGGAGGCGGGGAGGAGCTCGCTGCTGCGCTTGCGGTGAAGAAGGAAGCCAGAAGCGAAATGGGAGTGCTGGGAGGGAGCGGGCGGTAGCTGGCGTGATGTAGGCGCGCCCAGGTGCATCGTGGCCTGGCTGGGCAGAGCAGAGGCGACGCGCGGCCGTTTTCCCCTCCACGCGGCGGCCAAGGCCTGACGGCGGTCGGCCACGACGCCGTGATTCAGTTCGTCAGTTAACCTCGGTACCGATCCTGACGACAAGTTTTGGTGATGATTTATCTTCCAATCCGTGACGAATTAGCGCTAGGTTACTAAACCAACTTTGTAGACCTAAGTACCAGTTACAATTGTTGTTCAATGATCGTGTTCCAATTCTCAACGTAAACTGAGTAAAATCATGATCAAAGTCGGCTAGTCAGGCTATCAGGGATCCTAGACTTAGAAAAATTCGTTAAGTGTTGACAACAGTTATTTGTTGACTTTTGTGACCCCAATTCAAGCATGTTAGAAGCTAAATCAGTCCATGATATAAAAATAAAAGTTGTTCCTAATGTCAAACACTACAACTTTGCTTTAGTGAACCCCTCCATGCAAGGTCTCTAACACCTAGTTCAACTTTAGTCAAACATGTCACTTTGAAATCATGATACATATTCAAACCATGACCAAATGACCAAACTAGCCCTAGTCCTAAATACCAAAGTTGTTCATAATGATATCCTGAGCATGTTCAAGCAATTTGCAAGGTCATTCAATCACTTTATGTAGTAGTCACTCATAGAGCTATTTAACTTAATCACATGAAATATGCCTTAAAGACTTGACCATGGAAAATGACATTCATGATCCATGTTCCATTTGTGAACCTAAGCATTGCCAAAAATATTTTGGTGACTCAAATCTACCAAGTACATGTTTACATTCATGATCATTTGCATATGTACAAAGAAACATGCAATAACAAGCAACGTTGCATATGTTTCAATTCAATGTTCCAATTGTAAATGCTGGTTTATGAATGCGTGATGATCATGCTCATGTTATGCAAGTCAATTTATGTAAGGCTAACACCCGAGGTGTTACAAAGCTCAGAAAAATTGTGAGGAGATTGAATATCTCCGTGGTCTGATGAAACTAGGCTACAAGACCAACCACCATGAAGATGAACAAGGGACCATTTGGTTCAGAATCAGTGTACCTTCTGATCCAGCCCTACGAGAGGAAATTCTGTCAGAAGCCCATGATTCTAAGTACTGTATTCACCCTGGAAATTCAAAGATGTATCAAGACTTGAAGAAACACTTTTGGTGGAAAGGCATGAAGACAGACATTGCAGGACATGTGGCACGATGTGACACCTGTAATAGAGTCAAGGTTGAACATCAAAGGCCTGCAGGATTGCTAAAGCCTCTTGACGCGTCCCCAGTGGAAATGGGAGAGTATATCCATGGATTTCATAGTCGGATTGCCCCGTTCACGAGTAAAGGCAACGATTCCATCTGGGTGATAGTTGATCGTTTGACCAAGATTGCTCACTTTGTACTAGTGAAGACCAAGACCTACGCAGAAAAATTAGCAGATCTATATATTGAGCATATTCTCAGACTGCACGGAGCTCCCTCTAGTATTGTATCTGATCGCGGTCCTCAGTTTGTGTCCCGATTCGGGAAGCTCTGCACAAGTCTATTGGAACTAAACTTGATTTCGATGACCGCTTACCACCCGCAGCATGATGGACAGATGTAAGCAGTAAATCAGATCTTAGAAGACATGCTTGGCGCTAGTGTGTTGAATTATGGATCTGATTGGGAGAAATGCTTACCCTATGCAGAGTTCTCTTATAATAACAGCTACCAAGCTAGTATCAAGATGTCACCGTTTGAAGCCCTGTATGGCAGACCTTGTAAGACACCTTTGATGTGGTCTCAACCGGGTGAGAGATCATTCTTTGACTCCGCTAAGATTCAAGAAGCAGAAGAAGGAGTCGCTCAAGTAAGAGAGAATTTGAGAATTGCTCAAAGTCGATACAAGAGCTATGCTGACAAAAGGAGAAGAGAACTTGAGTTTAATGTGGGGGATTTCATCTATCTCAAGGTATCCCCGCTACATGGGACTGTCAGATTCCATGTGAAAGGAAAGCTTGCCCCTAGATTTGTTGGCCCGTACAAGATTTGCAAAAGGATTGGAAAGCTCGCCTACAAACTTGAGCTACCTGAGGAATTGGCGGGTGTACATCCCGTATTCCATGTCTCACAGCTACGCAAATGCTTGAGAGTGCCCGATGAAGTAATCCCGACTGATACACTTTACATTCAAGATACACTTGAGTATAGAGAACATCCTATCAGAATTCTGGATAGAGATACCAAAGAAACCCGAAGCAAGACTATTCCTATGTGCAAGATCCAATGGAGTAATCATACTGAAAGAGAAGCAACATGGGAGAAAGAGTCTGACCTCCGGCTACGATATCCTTACCTCTTTGAAGAGTACGTTATGCTTTAATCTCGGGGACGAGATTCTGATAAGGGGGTAGGACTATAACAACCCAGAAATCCACACACCAAAAATCACAACTACAAATTTTTTTTCTTAAAACTCCAATGTGATGATGAGTGACATTGTAGGAGCCAACCCTAAGAGTTGCATTAGAAGTAACCCAACCTAAGTCAACACATAAGCATGGCATAACATTTGTTGATTATGATTATTAAATTTCCAACAAATAACATGTTGCATACATTGTTAATTCAAGTTGTGAATTGGATTTCCATTTGCTTTATGTTATGCCTAACAATTCCATTAAAATAATAAATCATAAAGTTATTATTAAACAAAATTCTCTAAACTCCAATGAATAATTTACCTCAGTTTTGAATTCAAATTCTAAACCAAATTTGAAATTCAAACAATGGAAAAGAAATGTAAAACAGAAAAAGAAAAAGGAAGAACAAGGCCTCGCGGGCTCGACCTGCTCGGCCCGCGCCGGCCAGCCAGCCTCAGCGCGCGCGCATGCGGCCTAGCAAGCCGGCCTAGTAGGCCGCTCACGCCCGCGCACCCGTCAGCCCCGCCAGCAGTCGCTGCCACATTGGCCCCGCGTGTCAGCCGTGTGCTGCCCACCCGCGCGCTTATCAGCTTCGCCCGCAGCCGCTGCCAACGGACCCCGCCTGTCAGCGCTACTGTGCATCTTCTCCACGCCCACGCCGAATCCCTCCTCCGATAGAATGCCGACAATGGTGGCAGGGCGGGCCAGGGGGTCATGCCCGGGGTATGGTCCTGTCTCCCCCTTGGCGCCGCGCCCACGCAACCCCTCGTGATCGTAGGATGCAAGCAAACGCCGCGATTGCCCTTGATCCCTGTCCGTCGATAATCGAGCTCTATGGCCGAGCTTGGCTATAAAGGCCATGGTCCTCGGAGCCCTAGCGCTCATCCCGTTGCCCGCCGCCACCTCGGTGGCCAATCACTACGCACCCAAACCTAGAGAGAAGAGGGAGAAGAGGAAGAAGGGGGGAAAGAACACCGAAGCCGCCGTAGGGGAGGAGATCGCCAGAGCCGGGAGCGACGCCATCGGCTACATCACTGACGTGGGTCTGCACGGCTTCCGGAGCTACACGGCCTCGAATTGACACTGCACCGCCATCCTATCTCCCACAACACCTACGGTGAGCCTTCCGATCCCTCTCTGCCGTCGAACCTCACCGTTGGCTATGGCGCTCCACACCTGGGGGCGCGTAGGCCAGTGCCTTGCCTCAGCCACTTGGAACACATGCACCCACACGCACACCGAGATCACCGTGACACCCTACCGGAGCCCATAGCGCACCAGCGTGCGCATCGCCATCGACGCCGCCACCATGGCGCACCAGACCACCTTCGAGCATTAGACCACCGTGCCGAGCACCAGACCACCGGTCCGAGCACGCGACCACCGGTCCGAGCACCAGACCACCGTGCCGAGCACCAGACCACTGTGCCGAGCACTAGACCACCGGTTCGAGCACCCGACCACCGGTTAGAGCACCGACCACCGTGGCCAGTACTGCTGGGAGCGCCTGGCGCCTCCTTGACTCGCCCATTCCATTCGCTGAAACCGCGGGTAACTCACGCGCACGCCGTGACCACCCTGCTGGAGTCCCATGGTTCACCCGTGTGCCTCGCCGTCATCTTCACCGTCGCCATGGCTGCCGGGATGTCCCCACCGGCCACAGGAGAACCGAGCCTCGCCTTGAGTCTGGATGACCTCGCCGTGTTCCCACAAATCCGTAGAAGCATGCATGCCCCGCTGAGATGTTTTACCATGACCGTAGACACTTCACCGATACCGCCGTCGAGCTCGGAAGGGCGCCGCCGTGGCCAAAGCCACCGGAGGCCCTGGAGGACCCCTCGACCTGCCCAACATGCCCGTTGGGGCGTTGTGTCGCCCACGCGCACCACAGAACTGGCCTATGCCGCAGCCTCGCGCCATTCCCGCACGCCGGTGGAGCTCGAGCCGCCGCTTGCCATGGCCAGCACCTTGGGGAAGCTCTAGCCGCCACTTTGACCCCACTGACACAGTCGTCGTGGCCCAGGGAAGCTTTTCCCCTCCCCAATCGGACACCAGCGCCACCACGGGGGCTCACCGTGAGCTCGCCGCCGGCAGGAGCACCGCCGTGGTAAGAAACAAGGGAACACCTCCCCTCGCCGGCCACATGCCCACGCACCCGGTGCACGTGGACCACAGAGAGAGAGGAGAGGGATGGACTTGGTCCACCATGGACCCTGCCATAGGTCCATGGACCGTGAACTTGCGTCCACCGTGGACCACGCCTGTGGACCACAGCCCAGTAAGAGCCCATGACTATGACATGGCAGAGCCACAGCACGCCACGTGTCCGGGCTGGCCCGGCCTAGACCGGCCCAACCCGAAGAACAACCTGCCCAGCTAGGACCCAGCCCGTATTAACCGTTGACTGGTCAACATTGACCGTTGACCTGGCCCCACATGTCAGTGACCCTGACTGTTGACCATTGACCGTTGATTAACATTGACCGACGTTGACTTGATCGGACCCACCTGTCAGTGACCCAATAGCCTTTGGCCCCACCTGTCGGTGAGCATGACGTTGATGACGTCATGCTGACATCAGCTAGACCCCACCTGTCAGCTCGGAACCATGATGCTGACATCATGCTGACATCAGCAAGCCACGTGGACCAACCACAGCGTGACACGTGTCAGCTCAGGATTAACTCAGCCTTTTTCCATTTTCAGAAATAGATTTAATCTTCGGAAATTCATAACTAATTCATACGACCTCGAAAAAATACGAAACTAGAACCAAAATTCATCTAAAATCGAGCTCTACACAATGGACCCATGTTTGAGTGCATTTAGCTCTTTTGAATTTTCATTGCTTCTTTGTGCTATTCTATAGACGTCGCTAACGCGACTATAATGCGGTCGTTTGCAAACTCAGAGGAAAATCGGACGGACGAGGATCGTGAGTACCGTGAGGAGTACGGAGACGACTACACTGAAGGTGCCACATCCCACCCAATCTCGTAGCACCTATTACGCATGGCTAATATAGAAATGCTAGCGCTTACTTTATTGTCATGATCACATTATGGTAGGACTTGCATGGTAGTATGCTTTCTTGATGGCCTTTACCTTGACGCAACCTTACCCCTGCTCACCCTGCTGTTAGGCTAGTCACACGCTTGCTAATATATTTCATTGCTTACTACTTCTACTACGCTTGCACTATATGGAGGCGTGGTGGAAATTGGTGTTATCTAGACCATGGGGAGAGTGCTGCGTGTGTGACTTGGGTGCGTGGAGGGTGAGGGTTGTGTCGACCAAGTTGGAGTATACGACGAGCCTAGGGCAAGTCTTGCCGTGGGGTGCTACCTGGGCCCCCCTGGAATGGATACCTGTGGTGGGTAAATGGTATATGAGGTGACCTTGGGTGTGATCCTGTGATGGGAGGAGCCCAGGGTGGAGGTGCTGTGGTGGCACGGTAAAAGGAAACCCTGATGAAGACATTCTGACTTGGTCATCCCTAAGGACTTACTAGTACTCAGATTCACCAGGAAGCCTTACGTACCACTCGCCCTATATGGTGCGGGACGGCCGGACAACTTGGTAGGATATTGCCACTACTGCTAGGTTGTTAGCGGACAGTGTAAGGAGGTACGGGGTGCGGAGGATTTCCCCCACACCCTTCCGAGACTTCATGGAGACATTGTGGACCTGGCTCATGACTCACAGTTTCAGCCGCCCCAGACCGGACTTGGGGTGTACCAGGGCTTAATGATAGAGTGGCATTATCCTAGGCTAGCAAGCGGCCAGAATCAGCCTAGTTGACGACGGTCAGCAAGGAAGGCGGATCTTGTGGTTATGTAAAACCTCTGCATAGTGTATGGTTGATCGATCGATACATATGCCGACTTGTCGGCTATGGACCTTTCCTGGGTTTCGCTTAAACTAGATAGTGAGATGAGTCTTTCTATTCTCCCCCGGGAGTGAGTGTTTGGACGTAGCCAGGGGCTACGGGCCTTGAGACAGTGCCGAGAGGGAGTTGGCCTGTCGACTGAGCGATGGTATGGCTGTGGTATGGTGATGGTGTGGAGATGGTGGTTTATCGATCCCTGGATCGAAACCTGGCTCTGCGATGGGAATGGGGTGGAATGTGTGTGAGTGGTGTTAAAACTTGACCAACTATTATTATATACTTGGTATGTTAATGCATAGGAAACCCCAGCCTTTTAGGTTCCTCTTGATTATAACCAATTTGCATCCAATTTCCACAAAGCAATGCTCATAGGGTTGGGAGTGGCCAGTACAAATCGTACTAATAAATTTTGGCACACAGGTTCTGCTGAGGAGTATAGCTCCGAGGAGTTTGATGGTTGAGGGGTTCGTTCCTATGCTTGAGTTTGGTAATCTTATCTTCAAGCTGTTATGAATGAATGCTACTTTTGATTCTGCCAATGCAGCGATGTAATAAATTATGTAATTCCGCACTATTTGTACTCTGATGTTATCGTTGTATGGATGTGATATTCGACTAGAATTTGGGTATTATGATCTACAACGGTCTTATTACACTTTGACTCTGTGGATTTCCCTTCGTGGAAATCGGGGTTGTTTCACCTAAGGCACCAGCACAGGATAAGGTTGTTGCAGCAATCTGAGACAGCTATATTGTTAGGGTTAAAGGGCAAGAATTCAAAGGAGGGGGCGTACACTAGAGACATTGATGAAGTTTCGATTGCCGTTCTCACTGTCGTAGAAGAAGCTAGCCATAGTCTGGGGCAGCACCTGATGGTTGTTGGAGATGAGGTGCTTCTAGGAGCGACATACACATTTGTAGGAGAACAAGGAGCGGGCGGGGAGGCGATGGAGGATCTCCAAAACAAGATCCTCTGTGAGGCTAGATAGTGTGTTCCTGTTGTTAGGGGCCGCCTCCATTTCGATATTGTGTAGTAGGATGAGAGCTTCCTTAGTAATGAGATCACTAAAAAGGAAAATAATCCAACAAAGATCCATTAGTGAAGTGCGAAAGCATACCCTTGCCTTTGGATCTGGCGGTGGCGAGACGCGAGGCGTGTAATGGTTCACACAAATTGCGAGAGGAACAATCTGCTGGCCATGCGGGAGGTGGCGGCGACATGGCATGAGGCGTGCAATGGAGAGAGGAACAATGCGCCAACCTTTTGAATATGGAGAAGTGTAATGGTGATGCAACTGTGTTGTGGGTAGTTGGGAAATAGGGAAATAACTCACGCTAAATTTACTACCACCGGTAGACCAAACGGTCGTGTAGGGCCAGAAGCCAGAACGCCTATCCAGTCGGCTCAGCTTTTCATGCGATGGAGAAAATACCACTACCTCATCTACTATTAACCCATCAGTGGTAGAAGTCTCAACTGCCAGTTTCCTTCATCAGGAGGCCTCACTATCGGTCCAACTGGAGGTGGAAGTAAAACACAGTCGCTTCTATTGCTACGGCAGTGAAAGTGGCGATAGTGATAAGTCAATCTGTAGTAGTGATTCCTTGTGTGAGTATCATCCGCACATTGCTAATTTGTATTCATGGAGCATGATTAAAAGCTCAAGGAATCCTCCCTCTAGAGTTTTTGTGGCCTCTTGCGAAACCGTGGTGAGCCCCTAGGCCGTTTAGCCGAGTTCAGGCCCATTAGTCCAAAATCAAGGTCTCTCAAGTGGGTCATCGGCCTCCCGTTACGTGGGGTGACGAGGTCATTGGGCAACCTTGGGCCTTTCCTTTGGAGCCCCTTGGTCGTGGTTGGTTGGGTATTTGAGCTTTCCTTGTATGCGGCTGGGCCGCATTTGCTTTATAATAGTGATATTCGAATAAAAGCTTTAAGGAATTCTCTTTTCAAGGTCTCATGGCCTTTCACGAGGTTTCGTTGAGCACCAAACTGTTTGGTCAGGGTTGGGTTAGTGGACCCAAGGGCATAGGTTTCGAGTGGGTCATTGACCTCTCACCGCGTGGAGCAGCGAGGTTGTCTTGCGACCTTGGGCCTTTCCTCTCGAATGTTTTGGTTTGACAACCTTTGGCAAGTCATGATCATGTTTTCAGGTCTGTCTGGGTGGTCTTCATCAGGCTGAAGACCAACCTTTTAGGGCCTGAGTGGTTTTGACCACGCATGATCAGATTGCTATCGCGTTTCTTGAGATCCAGTGCTGCTTCGCGAGGAAGGTTCTGTTGCGCGACCTTAGCCGCCTGCTCTATCGATCTCCCCTGAAGGGGTCGTCGATCCTCATCGGTATGCAAGGCCTAGGAGCTAGCCTTAGGTCGTGGTTTCGCGATGTGGGAAGGAGCTGGTCATAGGTTGGCCCCAGTCATTAATGGGATCGCCTGGACCCAGCTCCGTGTTCCCCCTATCACCCTTTTCGACCCCGAGGGGTCGTACTACCTTGTTATAGGCAGGTTTAGTTTTCGCCCCATGCGGGGAGAGGCTTGTCCACCGTAACCACATGGTCGGAGCGGTGCGCCTTGGCAGGGTCGATGGGTAGTTTGAGCGGGACCCAATATCCTCGGTTGTGCCTCATCGCGAGACGACCCACAAATCATCAGCTGTCAAACCTATCGGTCCCTAACCACCTCTGCAGTGGTCAGAGGGCAAGATGCCTCCCCCCAAAGGGGGTCAACCCGGGCGACTTCGAAGCAGATGACTCGAACACAGGGAGAGATAGTCGTGTGGCTCTGCACCACTGATAAGAGCCATGGGGGGCCATCTCACCCTGCCCCTATCTCTTTGTGGCCTCAAACCCATCTAAGGACTGGCCCAAGAGTAAGTTTCCTAAGCACGACGCGAGGTTATGTTCGTGATGGGTCGCTCTGCGCCCAGATTCAAGGGTGTGTGACCTCCTTAATCACATCGC
Organism: Miscanthus lutarioriparius; assembly: GCA_904845875.1. Lineage (NCBI taxonomy): Eukaryota > Viridiplantae > Streptophyta > Magnoliopsida > Poales > Poaceae > Miscanthus > Miscanthus lutarioriparius. Next base: position 35,971,900 of record CAJGYO010000017.1, on the reverse strand, counting down.
GTTTATAGTGCCCACACATGAGTAGTAATGTGCCCCCTGAACGAGGGCGCGTAAACCAAAACTATATGGAAAATGGGAATGTGTAGGGGTTATCCGGTTCGAGTTGTTGTATGGGCGGCCGTTGCTCCGCCTTTCACCCGATTGCCGCCCCTATTCTATGAGATTATCGAAGTGGTTAGTAATGGACACACGCGTGGGCCTGGGGCGCTTGCTGGGGTTATGTTTGCGGCTATAAATTTGTTGGGGCGGTAAGCAGTGGGAAGCGTTCGCTCCTCGTCTCTCGCATCGCCTTCTCCTTCTTACTGTTTGCATGCTCGTAGCTATCCTATCTGGTCAGGGTGATGGATCGTAGGAAACGCCAGCGGGAGGAATCACCAAAGGTCGACGGACCGTCGTCGCATCTTCATTCTTCCCTACGATATCAAGGGCAAGTGATTTCAAATCGTTTTCGGGTTCAGAATTGTTTGTGCTGACTATTTGTGATTTTAGGATTGTCCCCCTGTGGCGGTGTCAGGGATTGGGGTCCCTCCCGATGCTGCCAGTCCCTGGTCTATCCCACCATAGGGGCTGGTGAGTTCGTGTCACCCTTCCCTCCCTACCGGGTGGCGGGGAATATGGCACTTCGTGCTTCAAAGGGATGAGGCTCGCCGGTTGCACTCGAACTCTGCCCGTGAGGTGGTTCATCTAAAGGCCCGCCTAGATTATCTCTAGGCAGCCCTCTCAGTGGCGGAAGAAGAAGTCATCGAGGCACGAGCGTTGGCCACTGACGCTCGGGTGCGAGCAAGCGGTGGGTTTTCTGCTGTCGCTAATTCTTGTTGTCGTCTCACCCCTTTTTCCTTTTTAGTTTTAGATTTTAATGGGATTCTTTCGGTTACAGATCTGGAGGGGTAGCTTGCGGTGTCTCATTGCGAGGTGGAGGAGGCTCGTCTTCAGGAAAGCCTCCCAAATGACGACCACCGCCGTGTCGTGGTTCCTGGGACCCGGCAGGGGGCTGACGCTAGTGGATGACTTCATCGTCGCCGCGGAAATTACTGCGGCGACTATGAGGGCAGAGGATAGTTTCCATAGCTATGGCTAGGTCCCCTAAATTGTGTTGAGTATTCCTGGCCTACAAGCTTATGTACATTATTGGTGGGTGAAGTTATGAGGATTGAGTCGTCCGTGCGTGTGGCCTAACGACAATCTTCTCGTTGGTTTCTCGTTTCCTTTTGTTTGCACTGATGTAGCGCTCTCACTCTTTCTTAGCCCAGCATGGGCAAGTATATGATCCTCGCTCAGGGATTGATTTCCCTCAATGCGTAGATATTAGCTAGAGGTCGTGTGTCGTGCTGTGTATCTGTTGTGCTGCAGGGCGCAGACGGTGAGGGTGCGCGGGTAGCAAGTGTGGCTTCTTATGGTGGCAATGTATGTTGGCGGGGGGTCTCATGTGTGCTCCCCCGCCGGTTAATGGAATTGGCCGCTTGCAAGAAGCGGATTGGGCCGTCCAGAGGGTGGATGCCCTTGGATCAAGCCGTGTGGTTTCCGTATCCCTATGCTCGTTCTACGCTCCAGTTTAACCATCTATGGTCATTAACGTCTCTATGCGTGTATGCGAATGTGATCGAATAATAAAGTGAGGGATAGGATTGACATAACCGGTCGGCGCTCATGGAGTCGTTGTTCGTCCTGCTGTCGTTGCTCGGGGCGCGGCGAGCCCCGAGCGCTTGCTTGTGGTGGAGTTGTTGTAGTCCTTGGGCTGCAGGTTGGTGAGGACGCTTCTCTATCGCTCGGAGCGGTCGTAGCCAGCGTGGGTAATACTCTCGAGCGGCCTTGGGTCGATCCTTGTGGCTCAATGTTGATATTTCTTAATGACTATTGGAGGATTCCGCAAGCGCACAGAACTATCGCGTAGCACTTCGCTCGGTGAGTACCGAGTGTCGAATTTATATTTTTTCCCATAGGAAGGTGGAAGGCTAGAATTTATATAGGACTAGGATTTGCTAGAGGAAGGCCTTAAGTTGATCCTACGTAGGTGAACGATAGTGAAGGATGAGTGTGAACTACCTAAACTAACTACTAAATACAAGTTAAAAAGAGATAGCTAGGTGGGAGAGCGAGCGATATATCTTTCTAGTAACTAAGGCTAAACAAATAACTAGGAGGAATACGATAGTACTTCGGGCACAGCCCGTCTATCAACTAGGAGAGTTAAATAGACAAGATCTTCCACGAGCCCTACGATTTAATAACTAGACCTATCATGGTAGAATACAGAGGATGGACAAGGCTGTCACCACTTGCCACCTACCATAATCTATCCGGAGGCCTAGCCATATCCATAGGTAATCTATAGCTTAAGCACCACGCTTAATCTACAGGCACTACTAAATTTTGACCCTGTTTCAACGCTTGAAAAGTGTTTCAATAGGCCCAAAATAGTTGCATTAGCAGAAATAGCAACACTTTTTTCGTTGGGAGGCGTTGCAGACGCTTGCGTGGGTAAAGCTTTGGACAATGCTTTTCTGCTTAGCGTTACAAAATGAGTTTTGGATTTGCAACACCTAAGCATTGCAACATAAGTTTTTGCTACGGTTGTAGGTGTGGCAACAGCAACTAGTGCAACGCATTAGGTGTTGCTGACCTTGCAATGGCAACTTGCCCATGTCGTAGCAAATGGTGCACTAGTAACGATGAACATGTGTTGCAAGACAATGTATTGCCACGCATAACGCGTGTGGCAATAAGGATTATGTCGCAACACCAAAAGGTGGTGGCAACATGTGCAATTGCTACGCCCAAGGTTTGGTTGCTATAAAGTACAATCCCTATTGCTACGCATAGCAAGTGTGGCAACAAGGATTATGTCACAACACCAGGAAGTGGTGGCAACATGTGCAACTGCCACGCCCAAAGTTTGGTTGCTATAAGGTGTAGCCTCTATTGCATCGCATAACGAGTGTGGCAAAAGACCTATATGGCAACAATAAGAAATGGTGGCAACATGTGCAATTGCCACATTCGTATTATCGTTGCTATAGGGTACAACCTCTATTGTTACTCGGATTGTTCGTTGTTATAAGATATATTGCCACATAAAATGTGGTTGCTAATATTCACTTTTACAACACTTTTGGTTTGGTGCCACCGGACAATATTGCGACACCATTAATTAATTAGAAACTCAATAGACATCAACAAAGCACTTGAACAGATTTCATTAAACCAAAATATTAACTTGTTTAATTTATTCACATTGGAATTAAACGATCCAAATTCGAACTCAGGTTACACACATTATTGAAACCAACCAACAATAAAGATATTCAACACCTTTGTTCCTAAGTAGCAACATCTAAAGTGCCTCGACACTGATGAAGCTTAGCTTGGCTTGATTTGGACCATCCCATCACTCATGTGCTCCACTCAAACTCTAGCTTCCTCCTGACATTTGGCATATGCATCAGTTTTTCAGTAAATGACATTGTAAAACATATGTTGATAAAGATACGTAATTATCATAGGTAATGAAGCTGTACAGAATCATTGTCTATGTGAAATCATAAATACTTAAGAAATGCCTATGTGAAATCATGTATACACAAAAATAAAGCAACAATAAAGCTAGTAACAACGACACAATTAATATATCCATTTTATACATTCATTTTTTTCAGCTCATACAGTTTTCAGTGAAACCTGACACAATGTCATGTACAACATTGAAAATTTGAAACCACACAGGCAATACATGCTTACACAGCATGTTATCTTAGAACTGTGACAAATCAATGACCATGTATGATGTATCGCACAGTTCAATGCATTTGCAGAGATTGTGATTATGTTTACAATTTTTTAGACAGCGCAAACATGGATATGTGTATAGCTGTAGAAGTTAGTGTATTTCAAGCTATTAGGATTTAGGAGTAGTTATATATGTATTGTCAGATAAGCTAGGGGTTCTCCAATTAAGAGAAATCATGTTTTCAGTGTTATGCTTGATTACCAGAGGATGTACTAGACTGACTTGTAGATATTCCTTTTAGGGATCAACTCTACATGCAGTACTGCATGGTGCTTTTCTTTGTAGCCTAGGTTGCTGCATTTTTGTTTCTTCAGTGCAATTCTACATTGTTGTCACTGAGTTTGTGGATATCAATTCCTGTATGAAATGTTAGACAAATGAACAAATATACATTATTTAATGCAAGTAAGAGGCAAGTGATAATATTCTGTCACTGAGTTTGTGAATATCAAAATTTCTGTATGTAACTGATGAGCACCTATCAGTTGATAAATGTACTCATGTTTATTAACAGATACAAGTAAGAGGCAAGTGATAATATACTTCTGCTTGTATAAGTGAACTAATAATGCTTAAATCCATTGCTCGGTAGAAACATATTGACTGATGTTTAGTACTTGTTCCTACTCCATAGTAAGAAGCCATAATGCTCTATGATAAGGGCCTGCTCATGTATACATAAGTCGGTCCATTTCATCTTAGAAGCCATACATATTGTCATGTTGTTCAGACTTCAGAATGCAAGTGGCATGTGTGGTATATGTGCACTTGTTTATCCAAGGCGATTTCCACTGCAAATTTACTTTAACTATATCCTGCCATGAGCATCTCAGCTTCAAATGCTGACTTTTGTAATTTCCTTGCCTCCTAGGAATTCATTTCCAAAAGATCATGTCACTGAACCCTACAGTTTGTATGTACCAAGATTAACCAAACACTTTTAGCTGTTCATAACCTGCATATATCAGGTGTGACCTTATTGCAGGAACATACTGATATTACTACTAACAGAGCATTATGGTTTAGCAGATATGTCAGGCAAGATGAGACACAGGGAAAGCTCCAACACACCTTAGTTTTATTTATTATGCTCAGTGGCGGAGCTTCTCACAGACCAATAGGGGCCATGGCCAGCCCTGAACTTATGTAAACTCCATTAGCTGTAGCCATTTGGCTTGATAAAAATTAAAGGTTAGCCTTATTCTTTAATTAGTGGCACCTGTATTGATCGGAAAAAAAATTAGTGGCACCTGCTGGATTTAGGTCCAAGCTCCACCACTGATTATGCTTATAAAAAAATGTTGTATGCCATTGACATAAATTACTCTAATTATCTAAAAATGACTTAGTTTGAATTTTGAAGCAGGACTTTCCCGAATACATGTAACCTTGTTGACCTAGGCAGAGGCATCCTTTTTGTTATATATGTTTCTGTTTTTGATACAAAGAAAAAACAGCTGACGGTTATGTTTACAGTAAAAAGAATCTAGCCAAAGAGGGCTGCATTTGGAAAATAAACAAAATTCACATGTTATGTTTACAGTAAAAAGAATCCAGCCAGCATCAAACATATTTGTAGCCACTACGATGACATAGGGGAAGGGTTGCAGTACCAGCAATAACATAGATATATTTCTCTTTTGGGCCAAGTAGAAACAACATTGTATAAAAATGGAGTGCACATGATTATCGCTACATTATTACTACTATGGGCAATCTTTCCTTTCTTAGTCCGCGTTTAGTTGCCGAATTTTTTTTGTTTTGGCTACTGTAGCACGTTCGTTTGTATTTGGCCATTAGTGTTTAATTATGGGCTAATTAGGTTCGAAAGTTTCGTCTCGCAATTTCTCACCTAACTATGCTATTAATTTTGTTTTTCGTCTACATTTAGTACTCCATGCATGTACCGTAAGGTTTGATGTGACATTTTAGGTTGAAAATTTTTTAGAACTAAACATGGCCTTATTATGATGTGTCTTATAGGAAAGTTGTGTCAACAACATTGGGAATCGTGGGAAAGGACAGGCTCGACATGGTTTTGATATGTGTCTGTTTATTTTGGTACTTAGCCTAGACTTGATATGTGGTAATGGTTTGGATGTAGCTGTTTATTTTGGTAATGGTGTGGATGGGCCTGTTCGTTGGTGGGTGCTGGTGCTGGTTTGGGCTGGCGGATGCTGGTTTTTTTGAGAGAAAAATATTGTTGACTGGCTGATTTGGGCTGGCTGAAACCAACAAGCTGCCCTAGTAATGAATATGTGGCTGCATATTTTTCTATTTGGCTGGTCCTAGTAATGCTAGCCCAGGATGCTCTCCAAAGCTGCATCCACGGCCTTGCTGTCAGGCCATGATGGCTGACGACCTACGAGCTATGATGGCCGAGGTGAGCAAACCCCTGCCACCCTTTCTGCTTACTCTGTTTCTTTCCTACTTCAATGTGATTTGTGAATCTGATGTATGTTTTACCATGAAAATCCTCTTAGACTGGCCATAACATCTGACTTTTTCCCCTTATATTGTGGGAATGAAACTTCATTTTCTTCCTTTCATTTTAATTGTTGGTGAGTTAATAATTAATGCACCATGTTAATTTCATATCACAAGGCCAAGATAGCAACAATTCTTGATGAGTTGGATGATAACAAATGTACTCTAGAAACAAGGAGGTTTACTGATTGTGACTTTTAGAATTCTTTGCATCTTTCTTACTGATATGCACATATCCATTTTCTATTTGTGTATGCTGATCTGCAGTACTCTTTTTAGGCTGAGAACCAGACTACGGAGGACCAGGGTGTCGAGGGCAGTGAAGAGGACAGTGACATCGATGACATGCACCGCCCCCTGGTGCAGCTCCGGCTCCCTATGCTGCGATACTGTTCATGCCTGGTGCGGATACTGTTTATCAGAGCCGGTTTTTTCTCTCTCACGTAGCAGTTCTGACCGGCTCCTATACTGTAGCGACACAGTAGCCGGAGCCGGAGGAGAAAAAAAAACGAGCCTCCTCAGAACGGCTATGTAAGAGAGAAAACAAAAAGAAAAAACCCGGCTCTGATGAACAGTATCCGCACCAGGCATGAACAGTATCGCAGCATAGGGAGCCGGAGCTGCACCAGGGGGCGGTGCATGTCATCGATGTCACTGTCCTCTTCACTGCCCTCGACACCCTGGTCCTCCGTAGTCTGGTTCTCAGCCTAAAAAGAGTACTGCAGATCAGCATACACAAATAGAAAATGGATATGTGCATATCAGTAAGAAAGATGCAAAGAATTCTAAAAGTCACAATCAGTAAACCTCCTTGTTTCTAGAGTACATTTGTTTTCATCCAACTCATCAAGAATTGTTGCTATCTCAAGCAAACGGGGCCTTAAGCTCGGAGATGGCTTGCCGAAAGCTCGCCTGGTGCACCTTTTTTTTTTTGACTCGCCCGGTGCACCTTCTTTTGTCCTATACTTCTGTGACTATGCTGTTCCATTTTGGAGATGTCGAGATGGCTAGATGTCTGCTGCTCTACGCCCCTACAACACTTTTGTTATTTGACTATGGCCGTGTTTAGTTGGAGGCCGATTCGGCGCCGCCGGATTCGACGACACTGTTCATGCACTGTAGCGTTTTGTTTTTATTTGATAATAATTGTCCAATCGTTGACTAATTAGGCTCAAAACGTTTGTCTCGTAGAGTACAACCAAACTGTGCAATTAGTTTTTGATTTCGTCAACATTTAGTATTTCATACATGTACCGCAAGTTTGATGTGACGGGGAATCTTCTTTTTGTATAGTGTCAAATTCTGGAAAATGGGGGAACTAAACATGGCGTATGACTGGTTCTCATTTTCAAGATGACAAGATGGCTTGCTGGCTGCTGCACTTCATGACTTTGAAAGTCAGAATCTAGATGCTAGTAAAGTAGTTTTAGTTTAGGCCACGTTTAGTTGGAGGCCGGATTCGGCGCCGCCGGATTCGGCGTTACGGTAGATACACTGTAGCGTTTTGTTTTTATTTGATAATAATTGTCTAATTGTTGACTAATTAGGCTCAAAACGTTCGTCTCGCAAAGTACAACCAAACTGTGTAATTAGTTTTTAATTTCGTTAACATTTAGTACTCCATGCATGTACCATAAGTTTGATGTGACGAGAAATCTTCTTTTTGCATAGTGCCAAATTCAGAAAATCTGGGAAACTAAACAGCCCCTTAGCTTAGTTAGACCATGCTGATGTTATGTACGTTGCAAGTAATTTAGTCTATGCATCAGCATGACATGTTATGGACAGTGAGGATGTGAACCTGGCAAACTTCTAGGCCGGTGGCTTGTGATTTGTAAGTATGTGATATATTTATTAACTCGTTAATGGTTAAACTATTGAACGTGTTTGCTATTATGTGCGTTTCGATCTTTAGGGTGACGGTGGCCATCACGTATGGGTGTCAGCATTTTCACATTCTATTGGGCATCAACAGTGGGACTTAGGTGCATGATTAGGATCTCTAGCAAGGGATCAATCAGGAGTGCTAACAAGGGTTCTGCTAGGCTATTGCGCACCCAAAGGCGCATGAAATAGAAGTGTTGCAATACATCATATATTACAACCAAACACACTAGTGTATATAACAGAGTTCCCGTGAGCCACTATTTGAGATGACTCGTTTATAAGCCTGGGCTCTTTTGCTATACCAAAAGCCCATTAAGCAGAGATGATGTTTCCTAAAGCTGCATATTACAATGACACTAAAATTATAGCAACGAAACACACATGTGGCAATAACAACGTACTATTATATCGCTTTAGATATTTAGTTGCAATAAACATCTACCTATTACAATGGTTGTGAGAAATATTACAACCAATAAAAACAGTGGCAATAGCAACAAACTATTACATCGTCTTAGAAATTTAGTTGCAATAAACAACTACCTATTGCAATGGTTGTGAGAAATATTACAACCAACAAAAATTATAGCAATAGCAACAAACTATTACATCGCCTTAGAAATTTAGTTGCAATACACGGTCTACCTATTGCAATGGTCGTGAGAAATATTACGACCCAACAATACTGTGGCAATAATTTCAAGCAATAGCAACAATGTTCTATTTTGGTTGCAAGAGCACCAGACAGTTGCAACGCTAATCAATACTAATGCAACTAAATGTCATCATGGCAATATTATTAACCAATAACAACACTTTTCAAAAAAGGGTTGCTATAGGTCTCACCTCTTGCAACGCTGAATGTAAAAATTACAATGCACTATTTTGTGGCAACAAAGTCCCCCATTTGCCACGTTTTTGGACAAATGTTGCAAAACGCACCCCTATTACAACAAAATTTGTGGTGATGCAAATGGCGTTAAGTGGCAATAGGGTCGAAATCTTGTAGTGAGGCTTACTACTTCGATCCAAGCTCTGATGAAATGAGATCAAAGTACCCTAACCAGACGGTGGAATCGGCACTAATGAAAGACTACTAATGATAATATAACCTATGCTACTAATGCCAAACAACAAGCACCTAAGCTCACTAATGATGAACACTAATGACTAAGTACTTAAAGTAAAGCAAGCAATACTAGAATAAAGTACTGAAATAAATACTGAATAAAGTAAATGCTAAAATGAAAGAATTATAAAGGAGCTATACCAGACCCAGAAGACTCTTCTAGACTCCGAGAAGCTCCGCTCTTGCTCTACTCCACTACTAGACTACTACTCTATAGCTAATGCTAAGCTAGAAAGCTAAGAGAAGCTTAGAGAGCTTGGAAATGAATGGGGCACTTCTCCACCGAGCTCCACACCCACTATTTATAGTGTATAGTGAGGGGAGGGGTATTTGTAGGCAACAGAGAGGTCGGTGGAGGACCTAGGGTGCCTGGCAGCGCAAGGGGGGTGCTGACCGGCCCTTGGATCCACTGCCTCTTGATCCTCCGCTCTGGTTGGCTCCCAATGGCGATTACCAAGACATCACATGTTGAAATTCGAACGGTAAGGTGGTTGGTAAGTCGGTGGGGAGCTCCCAAGTCTATGACAATGGCCCATGAATCCACCGTGAACAAATCTTGTCCGTTGATCAAACCGCCTTGAATGGAAGCTTGTGATTGGCTTAGGAGCAGCTCCCACGGATCGATGACATGGCAGGGCCACCTGGGGGCTGAGCGGCGCCCTAGTGGGGCCGAGCAATGTGCCCAAGTCGGCCCAAGGCCTCGTGCCACGTCCACTTGCTCCATATGTTCATATTTGTCACCTTTTTGGCCAAACTTTGTCATATTTCCTGCATACAAATAATTCTACAAGCACAAGTGGAACTAGGTGAAATTTAAACATAATTCTTCACATGTGATGATGATTTACCTCACTTTACCATGCTTTTGGGTGGAATGTTGATGGTCAAAACAGGTGTTAGTGGCCGTCAACAAGCTCCCCCGAGCTACCCCTTTGATGTCCTCAGCAAAGATGTGGGTTTAGCATGGAATAGGTTGTTGGATCAGAAGTTGCTACTATGTAACGCCCTGCAAAGACTTGTATACAAACAAATACTATCTCTTGAGTTGATCATGTTAGCACTTAGAAAATTCACCATCAGTCTTAGCAATGTGGGACTTATAGCTTTCACCTTGATACAAGCAGTTGCAAGAATGTGTAGCTAGATAGATACTTTTTGCCTACTTTGGTTTAGCTGAAACTTCCTAGAGGTTTTCAAATGATTTGAAAAGAAAACTTGCCTAAGTTCCTCAGATGGTACATGTTGGTATATTTTAACGCACATAGATAAATCCACAAGTGCACGGATTCCGCTGTAGCTTTCACCCGGAAGTATTCCAAGTACCGTATCCACAGGAAAACGTGTGAGACTAACTATGGTATAACTTAACTATGGGTAGCAACAAGGTTAGTGAAAGCATCTAGGCCCCTAGTTGGGTTTCGGTGATTAATAACAATACGTGATTACTATGACTAACGTGTGTTTTGTAGAGACAATTAAGTTAGGTCATGGTAACGGAGATCGATTGGGCAATCATGGTGGTCATGCCCCTACGATGAAAATCGTTTCGGTTTTCAAAGGATGGACGACAAGGTTAAGGATGGACTAGTTCTAAGTGTAGTTTGGAGTTGAAGAGACACTTAGAATAGTTTAGGACTTTATTTTTCCTTTGGCCGTACTATTAAGGGGGGTATGGACGGGTAGCTTTACCTAGGTGAGTCTAGTGGGTTAGGTGTGGTGCACACTTGCTAAAACTAGCACTAGGTAGCTCCAAAATAGCCCTTAGATCTAATGGAGCAAACTTCATTCACGTATGATCGAGAGTTGGAAGTGAATGGAGGGTCAAATGCTGACCGGACGCTGGCTTCGGTGTGACCGAACACTAGCACAGAGTTCGGTCAGTTCATTTGATCAAGGTGAAATCATCTGGCGCGACCAGACACTGAGAGGTGAAGTGACCGGACGCTGAGGGCCAGCGTCCGGTTGACTCCAGTAAGGTTCCAGAGAGGGAAAATCATGACCGGACACGTCCGGTCAGTGCTGACCGAATGCTGTCCAGCGTCCGGTCACACTTTAAACACTAGAGTTCGGGGTGAATTGACTGGAGCGTCCGGTCAACATGACCGGAGCGTCCGATCACCTCGCAGAGGCACATAACGGTTCGTTTTTCAGCCGGTGTTATAAATACCACCTCCATTCATGTGTGGGGGTACTTTTGCTCATTCCAACAGCTGAGAAACACCTTTGAGAGTGCCAAGAAGAGCAAGGTCCTAGTGAGGTGATTGAGAATTGGAAATCCCAAAGAGAGCCCTCATTAGTGAGATCAAGAGTAGCAAAGTATGCATCCACCCTTCTCATTAGGCTTGTTGTGGTCAAGTGAGAGTTCGTGTTTGTTACTCTTGGTGATCGCCATCACCTAGATGGCTTGGTGGTGATTGGGAGCTTGGTGATCATCCGGCGGAGCTTGTGGATGACCCAACTTAAGTTGTGAGCGGTTGTGGGTGATTCACCGTGACGGAGTATCAAAGAATCAACCTGTAGAGAGCACTTGATCCTTGCGCGGATCAAGGGGGAGCTACACCCTTGCGCGGGTGCTCCAACGAGGACTAGTGGGGAGTGGTGACTCTCCGATACCTCGGCAAAACATCGTCGTGTTCTTCCTTCTCTCTTTACCTTGAGCATTTACTTCGAGCAATTCAATTCTTGTCATTTACATTCTTAGAATTGCCATGCTAGAGTAGGATTAGAACATAGGTTGCTAAACTTTTGTGCGTTAGATTAATAGAAACACTTTCTAGGCACAAGGGGTTAATTGGGCTAACCATATGACTTAATTATTGCAAAGAAATTTAGAATTATCCCAATTCACCCCCCTCTTGGGCATCTTGATCCTTTCAATTGGTATCAGAGCCTCGTGCTCACGTATTTAGGCTTAACCGTCTAGTGAAAGATGTCTTACGGGGATGGACCTTCTCCTATCTTTGAGGAGGATGATTTTCTATATTAGAAAATCCGCATGGAGGCGTATCTAGAAGCTCTAGATGTTGGAATACTTAGAGCCGCCTCACAGGGTTTCCCAAAACCTCGGGATGCTACACACCCACAAGGCGATGAGTTGAATTATGAAAAATAGAATGCAAAGGCTCAAAACACCATCTTTAGACGCCTTTGCAAAGATGTGTTCAATCGGGTGAGGAACCACAAAGACACCCATGCACTATGGTCGGACGTTTGTGTGCTCCATGAGGGAACAGAGTGAGCGTGAGGAACGCTATCATCTTATCATAAAAAAAACTTAACTCTTTTGAAATGCTTCATAAAGAATGTGCTAATGAAATGTATTCTCGTTTGAATGTTCTTGTAGAGGATGTCAATGGGCTTGGACTTACTCAAATGCAACCATCTGATGTTGTAAGAAAGATCTTGACTGTCCTCCCCATTGACAAATATGGGCATATTGTGACCGTGCTTCATCAAGGTGATCTTTCCACCGCTACACCGACACAAATCTTGGGAAAGATCAATGCTCATGAGATATACATGCACATCACACCACAAGATGGCTCATCCTCTACCAAGAAGAAAGACAAGGACTTAGCATTCAAAGCTAGTCAAGAGAAGGGCAAAGCAAGACTTGAGTATGAGAGATCAAGTGATGATGAAGTTGATGATGCAAGTCTTGCTCTCATGGTGAGAAAAACCACCAAGATGCTAAAGAAGCTCAACAAGAGTGGCATCAAGTTTGATGGCAAGAAGAAGAAGTTCTTCACAAGCTCTAGAAGGAAGCCAATCTCTGAGATGGATTGCTACAATTATGGAGAACTTGGTCATCTAGCTCACCAATGCACAAAGCCCAAGAAAGATAAGTTCAAGAACAAGAACAAGGGCAAGAAAGATGACTCAAGTGATGAAGATGAGAAGAAGAAAGATAAGCCATACAAAAAGAAAGATGGCAAGAAGAGAGACTTCCACAAGAAGAAAAGTGGGAAGGCATACATCGTCGGTGATTGGCTCACGGACATTGATTCATCAAGTGGCTCATCCGATGATGATAGTGATAATGAGAAGGTGGCCACCATTGTTATTGACTCTTCATCATCTTCACTACCACCACCGCCATCATCCTCTACACACCTATGCCTTATGGCTTAGGGTAAACGCAAGGTATCAAATGATGATGATAGTAGTGGTGATGAACATGCTAGTAATGATGATAGCGATAGTGATGATGATGAATATGAATCACCTTCTTATGATGATCTTGCTAGATTGCTAAAACAATACACTAAGATCATTATAAAGACTAGAGCTAAGAATGAAAAGCTAGAAGCTAAGAATGATTCACTTTTAGCAAAATGTGATATAGCGGAAAAGGCTAGTGTTGAGCTTAGAGAAGCAAATGATGCTATATCATCCAAACTCAAGGAGCTCAAATCTTCTAAGAAAAAGCTTAAAGAAAAACATGATAAACTTGAGATGATACACAATGAGCTCATCACTAGCCACAACATGCTAAAAGATGAATATACTACTCTCAAGATTAATCATGATAATCTTGTTATTGCTTAAGAATATTTATCCAATGAGTCACATGATGCTACTAACAATGTTGTTAAGATTGATATAGCTACATCATGTGATGATTTGATTATTGAGAGCATTGAGCAAAGTTCTAGTAGCAAGGGCAAGCAAGTGGTTGAGGCCGATGATTATGATGAGTTTGTCAAGCTCAAGAATGACAATGAAAAGCTCAAGAAAGATCTTGAAGAGATCAAAAGCCACAACACTATTGTGCTAGAAACTCTTGATCATGATGGTGAGTTGATGCTTGAGAATGAGAAGCTCAAAGAAGAAAACAAGAAGCTCAAGGAAGAGAAAAACAATGATGCTCTTAAGGAAGAGAATAAGAAGCTCAAGTTGGAGAAAGAGCATCTCAAGATTGGATTGAGTAAGTTCACAAGAGGTAAGCATCTTCAAAGTGAGCTACTAATGAATACCGTCATGAAGATGGATAGAAGTGGCATTGGGTACTTGGCAAACCAAGAGAAAAAGGCTCAAGCTCATCAACAACACAAATCAAAGCCGAAGCCAAAGAGATGCTTTGAGTGTAGACAAGAAGGTCACTTTGCCCATGAGTGCCAAACTCCACCACCACAACCCTTGCCCAAGCATGCTAGACCTTTTGCTTTCAATGCTCACTACATGCTTAGAAAGGATTCTAGTGGGAAAATGAAAGTCATGTTCTTAGGACCTTCCAACAAGAATAGGCCTAAGAAAATTTGGGTTGCAAAGTCACTTGTTGAGAAGGTGAAGGGCCCTCAACAAGTTTGGGTTCCTAAAGCTTGATCTCTTATGTGTAGGTGAACTACAAGACCGGTGGAACTCATTGGGTTATTGATAGTGGTTGTACACAACATATGACCGGTGATCCTCGTATATTCACCTCACTAGATGAAGAAGTAAATGGACAAGAAAGAATCACATTAGGAGATAATTCAAAGGGCAAGGTTAAAGGATTGGGCAAAGTAGCAATATCAAATGATCATTCTATCTCAAATGTGCTATATGTTACTTCATTGAGCTTCAACTTGCTATCCGTTGGACAATTGTGTGATCTTGGCTTCCAATGCTTGTTTACCGAGAAGGAAGTTGTTGTATCTAAGAAGGATGATGATCAAGTGATATTCAAAGGATTTAGATACAACAACCTATATCTAGTGGACTTCACTTCTGAAGATGCAAATTTGAAGACTTGCCTATTCACCAAAACAACACTTGGGTGGCTATGGCATAGAAGACTTGCTCATGTTGGGATGAGCTCACTCAAGAAGCTAATGAAGAATGATTTGGTGAGAGGGTTGAAGGATGTAAAGTTTGAGAAGGACAAGCTTTGTAGTGCATGTCAAGCCGGCAAACAAGTTGTAAATACTCATCCAACCAAAGCTTTTATGTCAACCACAAGAGTGCTAGAACTCCTTCACATGAACTTATTTGGACCAACAACATACAAGAGTTTGGGAGGAAATCTTTATTGTCTTGTGATTGTTGATGACTATTCAAGGTATACATGAGTATTCTTCCTTCATGACAAATCTAAAGTTGCATCATGCTTCAAGAAGTTTGCCAAGAGAGCACAAAATGAGTTTGAAGTGAAGCTTAAAAAGATTAGAAGTGACAATGGGAAGGAATTTGACAACACAAACATAGAAGCCTATTGTGATGAAGTTGGAATCAAACATGAGGTCTCCACAACATATACTCCTCAACAAAATGGTGTAGTTGAGAGAAAGAACCGGACATTGATCACTTTTGCAAGAACAATGCTTGATGAGTACAACACCCCCGAAGCTCTATGGGCGGAAGCTATCAACACCGCATGCTATGCATCCAACCGCCTATTCCTTCAAAAGTTCCTTGGCAAGACACCTTATGAGTTGCTCAATGAGAAGAAGCCAGACGTCTCCTTCTTTAGGGTGTTTGGTTGCAAATGCTAAATCTACAAGAAGCGGCAACACCTAGGGAAGTTTCAAAAATGTTGTAATATTGGTTTTCTTGTTGGTTACTCATCAAAGTCCAAAGCATATAGAATATTTAATTATGCCACTGGCTTGGTTGAAGAAACATATGATGTGGAATTTGATGAATCTAACGGTTCCCAAGGAGCACATGAGAATCTTGATGATGTAGGTGATGAACAATTGATGGAGGCTATGAAGAACATTCCGGTTGGAGACATCAAGCCTAAAGATGATGAAGATAATGTACAAGTGATTGATCCACCTTCTTCATCAAGTGTGCCACAAGATAGTGATAAAGATGGGAGAGTAGAAAATGAAGATACTTATGTCTCCCATGATCAAATGGTGGTACAAGCACAAGATGTTGATGCTCCACAACCTCCTCCTCAAGTGGTCAATAGAAGGAATACACCTCTACTACAAGATCATCCACAAGATCTCATTATTGGAGTCCATCAAAGGGTGTAATGACTCGCTCACAAAAACTTGCTTCATTTATTGCTCATCACTCTTTTATCTCTTGCTTTGAGCCTACTAAGGTAGAAGAAGTTCTTCAAGATCCAGATTGGATAAATGCAATGCATGAAGAGTTGAACAACTTCACCCGCAATGAAGTTTGGACTCTTGAAGAGCGACCAAAAGGTGCAAGAGTCATTGGAACAAAGTGGGTGTTCCGAAACAAGCAAGATGATCAAGGCGTAGTTGTGAGGAACAAGGCAAGACTAGTTGCAAAGGGGTTCTCTCAAGTTGAAGGTTTGGATTTTGGAGAGTCCTTTGCACCGGTTGCAAGACTAGAAGCCATTCATATCCTACTTGCATATGCATCACATGAAATGAAATTATATCAAATGGATGTGAAAAGTGCATTTTTAAATGGCTTTATTAATGAACTAGTCTATGTTGATCAACCTCCCGGGTTTGAAGACCCTAGATATCCTAATCATGTTTATAGGTTGTCCAAGGCATTATATGGGCTTAAGCAAGCCCCAAGAGCTTGGTATGAGCGCCTTCGGGACTTCCTCATTGAGAAGGACTTCACCATTGGGAAGGTCAACACCACACTATTCACCAAGAAGCTTGATGGACATATCTTCATTTGTCAAGTGTATGTTGATGATATCATCTTTGGATCATCAAATGAAGATTCTTGCAAAGAGTTTGGTGAATTGATGTCAAAGGAGTTTGAGATGTCAATGATTGGAGAGCTTACATTCTTTCTTAGTTTTCAAGTCAAGCAAATGAGAGAAGGGATTTTCATCTCTCAAGAGAAATATACAAAAGATCTTCTCAAGAGATTCAAGATGGATGAATGTAAGGCAATCAAGACACCAATGCCAACTAATGGACATCTAGACCTAGATGAGGGAGGTAACACAGTTGATCAAACTCTCTACCGTTCTATGATTGGTAGCTTGTTATACTTAACCGCATCTAGGCCCGACATCATGTTTAGTGTGTGCATGTGTGCTAGATTTCAAGCTAATCCTAAGAAAACTGATTTGATTACCGTTAAAAGAATCCTTAGGTATCTTAAGCACACACCAAGCATTGGCCTTTAGTATTCCAAAGGAGCTAGATTTGAATTAATTGGCTATTCCAATTCGGATTATGCCGGGTGCAAAGTTAATAGAAAAAGCACATCCGGAGGGTGCCATTTGCTTGGTAGATCACTTGTGTCTTGGTCCTCCAAGAAATAAAATAGTGTGGCCTTGTCCACCGCCGAAGCGGAATACATTGCCGCGGGTGCCTGTTGTGCACAAATACTTTATATAAAACAAACTTTGCTAGACTATGGTGTAGTTCTAGAAAAGGTACCTCTTTTGTGCAACAATGAAAGTGTGGTAAAACTTACAAATAATCCGGTTCAACACTCTCGCACTAAGCACATAGATATCCGCCATCACTTTCTTAGAGATCATGTTGCTAAGAATAATATTTCACTAGAAGGTGTAAGGACCGACGATCAATTGACGGATATCTTTACTAAACCGCTAGATGAGGCGACATTTTGTAGATTGTGGAATGAGCTCAATGTTCTTGATTTTAGCAACTTTACTAAAAGATGAGCTTGTGTTGTCCCTTGCATTGCATTGTAATATACAACATGTTTAATGTTTGGTAATGCATATAGGGCTTGTCTAACATGGTTAAGATAACCGCCGAAAAGCGTGTAAAGAAGCTTAACCTTGGATCAAACTTGACAAGCAACTAGATTTACTTTCAAGTATTGCATTGCATATGCATGAATGTTGCTTTGTCGTTTATCTTCAATTGCCCTCTTATTGCCTATTTTCTTAAAAAGAATTATAGCCTAAGGCAAAATATTTTTAAAAAACATGAGGGTTTGAGAGAGGTCACTCACATAAGTCCCAATTGGTGTTTATTTGGATCTTATTGAAGTTGGGACTTGATTGGGAACAGGCAGCACGAAGGACTTTGAAGATTTGCTAGAAAAAGAGGGATCGGACGCTGCACCAGACTCTGAAGTCCAGCGTCTGGTCAGTTCATAGGAGGTGAACCTGCTGCTAAGAAGGAGTGACTGAATGCTGAAACAGTGTTCTCCCAGCGTCCGGTCAGAAGGCGATCCAGCGTCTGGTCAAGCGAAGAAGACAAAGTCAGGATCGACCAGACTCTAGCTGTGTCCGGTCAGTGGGGATCGGACGCGTTCGGTCATGATTTCAGGGGTTTTGGACCTCTCTGGAATCGACTAGACGTTGGGTGGCAGCGTCCGGTCGCTGCCACCGGAGCGTCCGGTCAGTAGAAAACATGCGGGATTCAATCTCTTATCTCCGTTTCCTTTTCTGTCTCGCGGGGGACCCCATATAATCCACGCGTCGTTGACCTAATCCACCACCACCGCGCATCCCATGCCTGACCCGCCGACTTCGCCGTACCGCCGTGCTCGAGCTTTTACCGCACCACCATGCTCGTGCAGCCGCGCCTCCCTGCTCCTGCTCTAGCCGCACTGCGCCTTCGCACGCCCATGCCTTCACATCGCCGCGCCATCGAGCCTTTGCCCACGCGCCACCGCGCTCTCCCAAGCCATGGTTCCCCCTCAGCAGCAGCGCCATCCACGCCTATCACCACCAAGGCCCTACCCTAACACTGCCTGTGCCCACATCATCTCTCCACGGTCGTTTCCTCGCAGCATTGCAACCCTAACCCTAGCCGATTCGGTGGTTCCTCACGTGTCGTTCCTCTTCTCTTTGGTTCACCGGTTCGTCAGGTAGCAAGCCTTCGATTCAATTTCGTACCTATTGCTTGCTTTCTTAGGGTTTCGCATCTCTAGATGTTTATTGTTATTATTTATAAATCCGATCTATTCTAACATACAGCGAGTCGGTGCTTCTGAGGTCTCGTTGGCAATTGTCAGTCAACTCGGGGCCAAGTTTGTGAGTACGGATCGAGGCCAAGCCTCGAAAGTGACAGTTGGCAGTTGTTTCTTGTCAGTGGCAGTTGTTCTTTTTAGATTCATCAGATGTCTCATGTCAAGAACGCCGGAGGTGGTCTAGGTGATGAGGATCCGAGGCGTCCACCACGCTTGCCTGCTGATCCAAAAGGCAAGGCGATGAAGAAGCTTGCAACAAAGAAGCGGAAGTACCCTGATGCAGATACAGCTAGAGTAGCCGCAGTTGTAGAGGCCGCAGATCGTGCCGAGAGAGGTGGTGCTCGCAGTGGTGTTGTCATTGCAGGTCAGCTCTCTCCATCAGCGAGGGCTGCACTAGAGCAGGTTGAGCGCTGTCATGGTGGTCCAGCTGGGACTCTCATGGTTGGAGGATGGAGTGTTGTTATTGATGAGAGTCAGCCTTAGGGGGAGTCACAGCAGTAGCCACAGCTAGCAAAGCAGACTCAGGAGGGATAGCAGTCAGAGGAGACAGAGCAGGCACCTCAGCCACAGTTATGCCACTCTAGTCGTACCCGTGCTCCAGTCACACCGAGGCCAGAGACACAGTGGAGGGGTTCTCGTCTGCCTCCTAGACCACAGGGTCCGCCTCTAGTGACTCACTTGGATTTGACGGCCGCCACGGCCAAATAGGTTCAACAGCTCAGATTTGTGGACTTTGAGCAGTGGTTCCCACCGAGGAGGGATGATAGAGCTTTAGAGGGTTTCTACACACCTCTGCAGGAAGACTTCTACAATGCATATCTTAATAGTGGGGCACTATTTAGGTCACAGAGGGTGTGCAACATTGAGTCCATAGTTGCAGTAGCTGGAGAGCATATTCGCCCCTATCTAGCATATCTACCAGGGCTGACAGATCTACTCGAACGAACCGGCTTGTATGTTCCATCTTGGGTCCGTGAGTTCTATGCTACACTCTGGATTGACCCACAGCACAGATATATTCACTTTGCATTCAGAGGTAGAGATTACAGGCTATTGAGCTCTAGGGTCAGGGAGATACTTAGGCTTTAGGAGCAGCCCATCAGGTTACATGAGGTTTGCTATGGATAGACAACGCCTCCTAGATGCCCTCATGGTGGTATGGTACCTCCTACAGATCTTGTCCACCACTGCTTCAAGGAGCCTTTTGGCGAGGGGTCGAGCAGGACTCCCAGTGATCTCACTCCTACAACTAGAGTGCTGGATGCTATTATGAGGAGGACCCTGATTCCGAGGATGGGGTATCATGAGGGCTTGACTCGCATATAGCTATGGCTTCTAAACTCTCTGATGCAGCAGACTGTGTTTAACATTTGGGATCTCCTTCTATCAGAGATGGAGGATACTATTGCTGAGAGGTTCAGAGGTCACCGTCAGTTGCCCTATGCTCACTGGATCACATTTCTTATTCACAGGGCAGTTACAGTGAAGCCGCCTGAGATGCTAGCTGAGTACAGTGGTGCTACTATAGAGTTCCCTACATACAACCTGACTCAGATGATCCACCATAGTACACCTAGCTAGCCGCGCCATTGTCCAGAGGTGGCAGAGACTGTAGCCTAGCAGGATGATACTATCAGGGGCATAGCAGCTATTAAGGAGGAGTAGTTAGATGCTCAGCAGGAGGGGATGGTCGAGAGCGACCCCAGTGACAGCTCAGATGAGGACTACCGGGACATTCCTCAGATGTCTGCACGATGACATGACCATGAGGCCGGTAGCTCTAGTTTAGCTCCACCTGCACCGCAGACAGACCTTGCTCTACTTGCTATCCTTTAGCAGATGAGGTGGGATCAGGCTCGCCAGGCTCAGGAGACCGCTGCCACTTTTGCACAGTTCTAGACTCGGCAGGATGAGTTCCAGCGACAGCAGCTAGCTATGCAGCAGCAAACGCAAGCGCTATAGCAACAGCAGCAGGCCATGCATCAGCAACAGCTCCTCATGTAGCAGCAGCTACTTGGGTTTATGCAGCATGTTGTGACAGCTATTGGGGCTCCACCGCCACAGCCTTCGCCCCAGCTTGGTCAGACTGCCACCACTTCTATAACTCCAGCGTTACAGCCTAGTGGACTTTAGAGTCAGGGACAGCCACCAACATAGTTTGCTTCACCTACAAAGCAGGTGTCCAAGTGGTTTGCTTTGCCAGTGCTAGCCCCGCAGTTCACACCTCTTCAGACGGGCTTCACACCAGCTCAGACTTCCTCGCTGCTAGTGCTAGAGACTACAGTGTCCAGGAGCCTTGGTGCTTCCTTTAGTGAGTTGACAGGGGAACCTACTCCTCCATGTCTACATGTCCCTGGTCCTTCTACAGTTGCACCTATTACCGGGACTATAGAGATGCTCCCTTCCTCAGTGGCATCATCAGAGCCAGCTGCTACAGTCATACCAGCACAGCCTACAGCAGCTCTATTCCCTGATATGACCCAGACTGCTTCAGCATCGCTTCTAGCTACAGAGGGTCAGACTGCTCAGAGCTCAGGGTTAGATGATGATGGCACTCAGTTCCAGCTCGCTCCTCGTACCTCAGCGCCCGGCTCGTCCGCTGCAGCCCCGCCGACCGACCCTTAGGTTTTGGTGTTTGATGCCAAAGGGGGAGAGGGTTCGAGTATGTTAGTCTTAGGGGGAGCGACATATCTAGGGGGAGCTTAGTTTATCTATTAGCTTATCTATTACATTTGGTTTTTATGTGTGATACACTATTATGCATTCATCGTGTGTTTTCTTTTATGCATTAAACTATATTTATGTGATAGTGATATCTACGTGATCGTGATATATGACATGTGTGCTCTCTACTTTGAATTATTTATATGTCATATCACTTGTGTTATGCTCATTTGCCTTGCTTCCACGTTTTACTCCGATGCAAATGAGCTTTATTACTTGTACTCATGCTTATTTCATATCTTTTGAGTACATCATGTTGGCTTGGGTCATATAAGCTTGCCTAACTCTTTTGTTCTTATTGTCAAAAGCTTATATGAATCAAGCATGTTAAAAACCTCATCTCTTTCACATACTCGAGGTGGTATTGTCATCAATCACCAAAAAGGGGGAGATTGAAAATATCTAGGCCCCTAGTTGGGTTTTGGTGATTAATGACAATACGTGATTACTATGACTAACGTGTGTTTTACAGAGGCAATTAAGTTAGGTCATGGTAATGGAGATCGATTGGGCAATCATGGTGGTCATGCCCCTACGATGGAAATCATTTCGGTTTTCAAAGGATGGACGACAAGGTTAAGTATGGACTAGTTCTAAGTGTAGTTTGGAGTTGAAGAGACACTTAGAGTAGTTTAGGACTTTGTTTTTCCTTTGGCCGTACTATTAAGGGGGGTATGGACGGGTAGCTTGACCTAGGTGAGTCTAGTGGGTTAGGTGTGGTGCACACTTGCTAAAACTAGCACTAGGTAGCTCCAAAATAGCCCTTAGATCCAATGGAGCAAACTTCATTCACATATGATCGAGAGTTGTAAGTGAATGGAGGATCAAATGCTGACCGGACGCTGGCTTCGGTGTGACCGGACGCTGGCGCAGAGTTCGGTCAGTTCATTTGATCAAGGTAAAATCATCTGGCGCGACCAGACACTGAGAGGTGAAGTGACCGGACGCTGAGGGCCAGCGTCCGGTTGACTCCAGTAAGGTTCCAGTCACGGTGGGCATTCGGTTAACCGAAACCGATCGGTTCGGTTCCTCGGTTATTTACGAAATTCGGTTAGCACAAAACTTAGAACCGATCGGTTAGCTAGAGAACTTGGAACCGAGGAAATTCGGTGTCGGTCAGTTCGGTTCGGTTTCGGTTAGAACCGAACTAACCGAGCCATACATTACATCAGCGAAACAGAAGGGAAGAAACGGGGAAAAATGAAAAAAAACGGCGGCAGTCGCCCCTTCGTCCCGATCAAGCCTCCAGGGCAGCGGGCACGCGCACCGGACTCGGCCTCGACCTCCAGAGCAGACACCGGTGATAGCGGAGGACCGGGGACAGGGGAGGCGGTGGATCCGCTGTCGGGAAGCGTGCCGGGCCTAGATCCACCGTCGGGGGTGGGCCCACCATAGATCTGGTCACCCTCCACTGGATCCAGCCATGGGACGGTGGTGGAGATTCTTCAGGCTTCGAGGTGTGGGAGGGGCCGCCCGCCGTGCCTCCGCCATTGAAGGAGGGGTCGCGCACCCTGTGTCATGCCGTCGCTGGAGGAGGTGCTGTGCCCACCACGTCGCGCTGTCGTCGGAGAAGGGGACGCGCCCAGGCTCTGGAAATGGAGAGGGAGAGAAAGAGAGGGAGAAGGAGAGGGAGGCCAGAGTGGAGGGAGAGGGAGGACAGAGCGGAGAGACTAAGGCGCGCTTGGTCTCGGTCTCGGGAAGGGAGAGGCGGCTCGGTGGGAGAGGGAGCATGCGGTGAGACAGAGAGAGTGAGGGAGGAGTCAAGAAACCCTAAAGTTCTGTATTTATACTTTAAGTTGGTTCTTCGGTTTTGTTCGGTTAACCGAGGTCTGGAACCGAATTACCCGACATTATTTCGGTTCCTAAGAACTGGGAACCGAACTAGGAACCAAAATTTTTGGTTTCGGTTAATTCGGTTTCGGTTTCGGTTCCGGTTATTTTGGTTCGATTCTCGGTTCTCGGTTATTTTTGCCTAGGGTTAGGTTCCAGAGAGGGAAAATCACGACCGGACACGTCTGGTCAGTGCTGACCAAATGTTGTCCAGCGTCCGGTCACATTTTAAACACTGGAGTTCGGGATGAACTGACCAGAGCGTCCGATCACCCCGCAGAGGCACATAACGGTTCGTTTTTCAGCCGGTGTTATAAATACCACCTCCATTCATGTGTGGGGGTACTTTTGCTCATTCCAACAGCTGAGAAACACCTTTGAGAGTGCCAAGAAGAGCAAGGTCCTAGTGAGGTGATTAAGATTTGGAAATCCCAAAGAGAACCCTCATTAGTGAGATCAAGAGTAGCAAAGTGTGCATCCACCCTTCTTATTAGGCTTGTCGTGGTCAAGTGAGAGTTCATGCTTGTTACTCTTGGTGATCGCCATCACCTAGACGGCTTGGTGGTGATTAGGAGCTTGGTGATCATCCAGCGGAGCTTGTGGATGACCCAACTCAAGTTGTGAGCGGTTGTGGGTGATTCACCGCGACGGAGTGTCAAAGAATCAACCCGTAGAGAGCACTTGATCCTTGCGTGGATCAAGGGGGAGCTACACCTTTGCGTGGGTGCTCCAACGAGGACTAGTGGGGAGTGGCGACTCTCCGATACCTCGGCAAAACATCGCCGCGTTCCTCCTTCTCTCTTTACCTTGAGCATTTACTTTGAGCAATTCAATTCTAGTCATTTACATTCTTAGAATTGTCATGCTAGAGTAGGATTGGAAAATAGGTTGCTAAACTTTTGTGCGTTAGATCAATAGAAACACTTTCTAGGCACAAGGGGTTAATTAAGCTAACCATAGGACTTAATTATTGCAAAGAAATTTAGAATTAGCCTAATTCACCCCCCCCTCTTGGGCATCTTGATCATTTTAGTTAGGATAAATAGGAGCGTAGAGAGGAAAACTAAGGTTCTCTAATTCTGATGAATGAGCTGTGTCTTCTTGTGCAAAGTTATTAAAGTTCGTCATGTACCTGGCTTCATCTCTGATTTGAATTTATCTCGTGATTTACCAATATTGAATTAAAAGTTTCCAGCATGGGGTTAGTCCAACAAAATGACCAATATCTACTATATCATATTCTTGGATCAAAAATCAACCTAGACACCAGGTCTAATTTGATTTAGGAAGGCACTAAACCTTTGGAAGTAAGATCAACACTCCTAAACTAAGCACCATGCATAATTCAAAAGATGTATGAAAATACTCCAAACCTTAAGCATACTACAGTAAACAAAGGTAGCATGGAAGCATTATAGATAATTATTGAATTGGAGATGAAAGACATTGATTGTTATTGAGCATGATTTAAAGGTAGAGACAACCAAGATGAATTAGCAACATGGCATAGGATTTTTCAAAGAAGCCCATCCCCCAGGCTTGAATTTTTGCAAAGCAAAGTCAAGTTTGGATGGATGTGATTCAATGTTGCATGATGATTGGTTGGACATACCTGGTGTTGTCATTCTTCATTCTTTTTGCTTCAAACCTGGAATGGTTAGTGACAAAAATACCCGAAGGAATATTTTCACAATTATGTTTCTATGCTTATTTCACAAAGGTATCACAGCAGAAGGTGAAAACTCATATTATCTCCTGACAGTGCTTGTTTTAGGACAGAAGCTCACCCTTGGGAAACCTTCGAATTGCTTTTCTAATTGGTGAAGTGGTTTCCCCTCCAACACCAACCTTCGTGTACCTATCTCAAGATTCATGCCAATGAGATTTGCAATATTTATGATAAACATATGCATCTACAACCACCTTTTTAAAGTCTTTATGAATAGGGAGTACGAGGGGGTTGAAGATCGCGTGTGTGGCAATATTGGAGAGACCAATTGATTGAGGAGATTTCTCATGTAAGCATGGATTTGATGAGGTGTTCATGAAATAACTCCCATGCTCATCAATGTCACCTTCCTTTTCAAGCTCCAAGGGTGTTTCTTCATGAATGTCGATAGGCGGAAACATTGTCTCCATCATTTCATGCCTATGACATTCATTTGTCGTTTTATTGTCCAAGATTTCCCTTAGATTGGTGGCTCTCAGGTTGATCTCATCTAAGGCCTCCTCCAAACTTGGATGAGTCATATTTGTAAAAGAGATTGATTTAAGCTCACTGTTTAAATCTAGACCAAGTTTGGATTCTACCCATAAGGCTTCATCCTTGTCGATCCAATCTTTAGCAATGGCATATGAATTCTTAATACATTCTAGCTAATTCTTAATACATTCCAGCCATTATCATTGCTCTTCTTGGTCATCCTTGAGGTCTTCATGATTCCTATACTTCAATTGTCTTAATGGATTTATAGGGTCATCATGAGACTTAGGAGAAAGAGCATAAGAGGGATCATCGGGGTCAAGGATGGGTTGAGAGATGGGTTCAAATAAGACATATAATGTGGGTATAGAAGGGGAGAAGATAGGATTCGCTTCTAAATGGCTTGGCTCTCCTTCTATGGCATCACTAAACATGCCATCCTTGAATTCTTCCCAATGTCCCACATGGGAATAAGGATGCTTTCTAAGAGATCCCTTCTTGAGATGATTTGAATTATATTCGCTTGAAGGTCTCTTATGAGAATTTAATGCACTCCTAAAATTAGCACCAAAGAGGTCTTCCTTAATCTCAACAGGGATTTTCAAATGTGGAATTCCTTCTTCTTTTGGGGGATTTTGGGGTATTGGTGATTCAGGATTGATAGCTAAATCTTGGGATTGAAGTGGTTGTGCTTTATCTATCAGAACTTCCTCTTCTTGATCGGGAGATGATTTCTTCTCTTTCTCGGGGAGTTTATTAGGAATGCTAGTGCAGGGAGTCTTCCCACTAATTCTATCAAGCATAGCCCTTACTTCACTAGTAGACAAATGAAGAAAAAAGCTCCTCTAGAGGCTACATCAAGGAATTCCCTGGAATCCTTGCTAAGATCCATGTAAAAATGTTGAAGAAGTACAGGGTCTTGAATAGCAAGGTCCGGGCTAGTGATGATTAGTTCATTAAAACGATCCCACGATGTACCAAGAGATTCTTCTTTTAGTTGTCTAAAATTTAGAACCTCTTTTCGAAAGCTGGCTACCTTAGAGATAAGAAAGAAACATAAACAAAATTTAGAGCATAGCGTTTCCCAATCTCCTTGCATACTTCCTACGGTTAGACTATACCATTGTTTAGCTCTTCCCATCAAAGAGAACGGAAACAACTTCCATCTTAAGGTCTTATCAGACATGCCAGCGATGTGCAAGCATGCACAAGTCCATTCAAACTCTCGTAGGTGTAAGTATGGATTTTTGTTGCCTTCTTCCTAGAAGGATTGATCCCGAATTAATTTTATTAAACTCAGGCGCAGCTCATAACCAGGTGTTATGAGTCTCTAAAGATTCTGGTGGTTTCAGGCTTGCGCTTGTGGGTTTAGCATATTGATAGATAGGAGTGGAATCCATGCTAAACGAAAAGTAAAACAAAAGAAAGAATAAAAGATAAAAGGTTAAGCTAGGCTTGTAGTTAAGTCAACAACTGTTCCCCCGGCAACGGAGCTAGAAAGCTTGTTGGTATATTTTAACGCACACAGATAAATCCGCAAGCGCATGGATACCGCTGTAGCTTTCACCCGAAAGTATTCCAAGTATCGTATCCACAGATAAACGTGTGAGACTAACTACGGTCTAACTTAACTATGCGTAGCAACAAGGTTAGGATAAATAGGAGCGTAGAGAGGAAAACTAAGGTTCTCTAATTCTGACTTGGTTAAGCTATGTCTTCTACTATTCAACTAAGGACATTACTAGAGAAAGACACTAGCAGAGGATGCTTTCCTTCGCAACCGCGTCCTACATGCCCTTACAAACGGGAGGTGGACTACAGAGGATTCAACAAGGCTATAAGAGTCACCCTCGCGAGCTACCACCGATCCAGAATGCAGGATGCATCCACAAGTAACCAGAGTCTAAGCACCGGGCTTACACTACAATTACTACTTTACTCTTCCCGAATAAAGAATAAAGCACTCAAACAAGTTATGAACCTGATGAATAATATAGACAAGAAGCTTACTTGAATCAGAAGTTGATTACCAAAGAAATCTCAGAGGCGAGCTCAAATAGAACTTGGATCCGCCAAGATACAAGTCGTAGAGAGAGCACCGATAGGCCGGCATCTCCTCCAAACTCTTCCCTCACTCTCTATCTCACTATTTCTATTTATAAGACTATATCCTATGGAGGACTAATCTTCTCTTGATAGCTGGCTTTGATCCTAACGAGGAGAATATGAATTAGGGTTTTAGGATGGCCTCCAGGGAGGAGGGTAGGGGCTGCTATATATAGGCCGAGGTGGAGTAGGGGGCAAGGAATTGAGGTGGAGTAGGGGGCAAGGAATAGAGGTGGAGTAGAGGGCAAGGAATTGCCACATCATCGATCAGCGTCAACTCCCTCGACCACCGTTGGATAAACCAACCTAAAACCGCCTTAAAATCAATGGTGTAGATCGTAGGAAGGAGTACGAGGCGGCGAAGGGTGAATGGGCTCCGTCGCAGGCCGGCCGGCCTATGGGTTGGGCCGGTCGGCCCACTTTCATGGCCGTTTGGCCCAAGCTTCGGCGTGGTGTCTTCTAAAACCTTCTAGAATTGTCTTTCATAGTTTTCACGGTTGAATCACTTGTTGTCGCCGGTTTGCTTGTTTGGAGTGTATGACAGTGGTCCCGGGAGCTATTTTCTTGATAAATCCTCATGCATATAAATATTTACCAAAGCTCGTAGAATTCATTAGTTTAAACCCCTATACATATGTTTGGTGATGGAATTAAATATAAATGCAGGTTATGTTGCTGGTTTATAATTGATATTAGTGACCATCAACAGTACACTCAAGTCACTCAATGGTGTTTGAAATCCTCACCAAGGCCATGAATTTTAGCCTAAATTTCTATCCTAAAGCTTATGTGGAGCTCAAGGTAGGGGTAAAAGCAAAGCTTACTTGAATTGAATCTATTGCTAAGTCAAATACTTGGATCACAAGGAGCAACAAGTCATACAAATTGATCAAGATGTGCATGTGTGTGGTATATTTGGTGGAAGTGTTACTCCTTTGAGAAGTTTCCCTTCTCTAGCTTCTTTTTGAGAGGGCATGGTTACTTTTCTTTTTTCTCACTCTCTCTCTCTTTCTTTCTTTTTTGAACACTAGAGCTTTTGCTCTTTTATTCTCTCTCAATTTTTTTTTCTTTCTGTAGCCCATGCCTCTCTTTTTGATGTAAGATAGCATAGAGAGGTAACTTTGATTCTCATAGAGCAATAGCAAATGGAATGCATATGTGGATGCGTATCCCCAGTGTAGGAATAGCATAAATATGTGGAAATGAATGGGGCACTTCTCCACTAAGCTCCACACCCACTATTTATAGTGTATAGTGAGGGGAGGGGTATTTGTAGGTAGTGGAAAAGGTTGGTGGAGGCAGGGGGTGCCGGGCAGCCCTCCATTCCACCGCCTTACGATCCAATGGCGATGGTTGGCTCCCAATGGCGGTTGTAGAAGCAGCACGTGGTGAAACTTGACCGGTAAGTCGGTTGGTGAAGCTCCAAGTCTATGACAATGGGCCCATGGATCCATGGCCTCTTCATCGTGACCATTGGTTGAACCAACTTAAATCAACGCATCCAATTGGTTCTGGAGGAGCTCCCACAGATCGGTGACTTGGCACAGTGCCAAGTTGGCACTTGGTGGGGCCAGGCAGCACCTAGGTGGCGTCGGGCAGTGCTGGCCTGTGGGCCCAGGTGGCCCTTCCACGTCCACTTGCTTTCTTGGTCCATGTTTGTCACCATTTTGGCCAAAATTTTGGTATATTTCCTGCATACAAATAATTCTACAAGCACAAGTGGAACTAGGTGAAATTTAAACATAATTCTTCATATGTGATGATGATTTACCTCACTTTATCATGCTTTTGGGTGGAATGTTGATGGTCAAAACGGGTGTTAGTGACCATCATCAAGCTCCCCCAAGCTACCCCTTTGTTGTCCTTAGCAAAGATGCAGGTTTAGCATGGAATAGGTTGTTGGATCAGGAGTTGCGTACTATGTAACACCCTACAAAGACTTGTATACAAACAAATACTATCTCTTGAGTTGAACATGTTAGCACTTAGAAATTTCACCATCAGTTTTAGCAATGTGGGACTTATAGCCTTCACCTTGATACAAGCAGTTACAAGAATGTATAGCTAGATAGATATTTTTGCCTACTTTGGTTTAGCTCAAACTTCTTGGAGGTTTTCACATGATTTGAAAAGAAAACTTGCCTAAGTTCCTCGGATGGTACACTTAAGTCACTCAATGGTGTTTGAAATCCTCACCAAGGCTATGATTTTAGCCTTAATTTCTATCATAAAGCTTATGTGGAGCTCAAGGTAGGGGTAAAAGCATAGCTTACTTGAATTGAATCTATTGCTAAGTCAAAACACTTGGATCACAAGGAGCAACAAGTTATACAAATTGATCAAGAGGTGCTTGTGTGTGGTATATTTGGTGGAAGTGGTACTCCTTTGAGAAGTTTTCCTTCTCTAGCATCTTTTTGAGAGGGCATGGCTACTTTTCTTTTTCTCACTCTCTCTCTCTCTTTTGAACAGTAGAGCTTTTTGCTCTTTTATTGTCTCTCAATTTTTTCTGTAGCCCATGCCTCTCTTTTGATGTAAGACAGCATAGAGAGGAAACTTTGATCCTCATAGAACAATAATGAATGGAATGCATGTGTGGATGCGTATCCCCAGTGTAGGAATAGCATAAATATGTGGGTGTATGTGATCTTGATCAAAAAGCATGAAAAGTTTCTCTACTCAGATCAACAAGGCTTGAAAAAGCTCAAAACAAACAAGCAGCTTTTATGGTGGCTTTATCATGTATGAGTGGATATTTATTTGGCTCTGGTAGGAATTTATCACCATTAAGGAACTTCTAGCAAGAGAGTTTAGCATTTTGCAAAACAAAACTCCAGGTTGTCTTTACCACTCCTAAGATAGGTTCAAAGATTTACTCTAATCATGGTATACAATATATCTCACAAAAGCCTATTCTTGGTTCTAGCATTTGCAACCCACAAAAGCATTCAACTTAAGATGAACTCTAAGTTTATCATGCTCAAAACTTAAGAAGTATAAGGTTGTATAACAAGCTTTTGTAAAGTATCATAGAGCAACTATTCATCATCTCCAAATAATTTATCATCATTATATTAGAGCAGAGTTTTTCTCAGAATAATTTAAAGACACTCCTCTCTACATTCTATGATCATGGATATTGAAATATAAAGCAAACATGAATGTAAAAAGAGGGTTTAAGATTTTCATACCTGAGCGGGGAGAGACGTCTCCCCCAAGCTTGCCTTTTGCATAGGTTGAAATGTCTTCTGGCGGCTCTTTTGATTCTTTTCTTTATTGACTAACTAATACTATTATAATGCATAAATAACTAGCTAAACCTATAACTACCAGATAACTTATTCAGCAGGGATGCTACTGAATTTATTCATTATTACTAAATATTTTTTTATATGTTGCTTTAAATGCATATCTATCCTATCAGGCATTAGCTACTACAGACTTTATTTATTAACATAGAGTAGCTAAATGCAACTAACCTATCATGCAATGTAAAGCAAATTTATTGGAAATCTAAATAAGGTGCAACTAACGAAATATGCTAAATAAATGCAAGGAATAGAAAACTTACCTTTTTGTCGGGCTCAAGGTCATTTGTCCTTGGGCAGAGGTGTTTTCTCTTGTTCCACCTCAGAGGTCTTGTCATGATTAGGATCAGGGGATGACGAGTTTGAGGATGGATCTTTCTTTTTACTCCATCTCTTTCTATTCTTCTTCTTGACAGGTTTCTCCGGCTCTTCAATCGGCTTTGGTTTCTTCATCTTAATTCTCTTTGGATGCTTCTTCTTTACCTGTTTCTCATCAAAGAGGGGTTGTCCAGAGGCAAAAGCAAATATTTCTTTTCTTCCAACAAAGTGGAATTGAATTTGCTCAGAAGCCACATATATGCAAGCATTTGCAGTATTAAGGAAAGGACGACCAAGGATTAAGGGTGTATCCTCGGCGTTACCCATGTCTAAGATCATAAAATCTGTAGGAACATAAGCACTTCTAACTTTAACTAGTAAATCAGTGGCTACTCCCTCGAGATAACAAATAAATCGGTCGGCTAATTGTAGGTAAACTGAGGTTGATGCTAGGGGAGTATAGAATAACTTATCATAAGTTCCCTTAGATATGATGTTAATACTAGACCCTAGATCATAAATGGCATTATGAAAAGTGTGAGGGCCTATGGAGCAAGTAACAATTGGGTTCCTAGGATCACCTTTCTTAATAGGAAATCCCCAACCATTCTCAGAGAAGTCATACCTTGCCGTAACAAGGATGGCTGTCTCCATGGTTCCCTCAGGTTTGCCAGGAATACTATCTTTTTCATAGGATGGGATAGCAGCAACAATTTGAGCTAATTGGGTTTCTATCATCTTATTAAAGCTAAGTTGATTCTTTAAGACAGAAGAAAATTCATCCAATTTAGCATTTATGTTTTCCAACATCTTGTCATGAGCATGTAGTTTCTTATTTATACTATCAGTCATTCTACCATTGCTATAAACAAGATCTTTAAAGAAAACATAACTATTATTACCTTGATTATTCAAACGAGAAGAAGAGTAATAATTGTTACCTCCCTGGTTGTTGGAGCGCTGATTCTAGCCTTGATGTTGTGGACAAAACCTGTTGTCGGTGTTGACGAAATTAAGGTCCTCTTGGGTTTCGAGGCAGGAATTGCCCGAATGTCCAACATCTCCACAGACTTCGCAAGTCATGTGGGAATCCATGGCTTTGAGTGTTTCTTGGGCACTCACCTTCTCATAATGTTCCACTCGCTTCGCGAGTAGATCCATCTTAGCTACAAGCATGTCAATTTCTTTAATTGAATGCATACCTCGTTTATGGGGTTGGAGTCGATCATCGCTCCATGCTTGGTTGGAGACCATCTTCTCAATCAGTGTTTTTGCATTTGCAACACTTAGCGAAAAGAATGCACCACCAGCAGCAGCATCTAAATGGCTCCTATCTAATGGCACTAATCCATGGTAGAAGTTCTAGATCAAAAGCCAGTCTTCCATGCCATGGTGTGGGCATGCAGAGACATACTCTTGCATTTATTCCCAAGCCTCGGGAATCGATTCATTTGCTAGTTGTTGAAAACTAGAGATTTTATTGCGCAGGGCATTAGTCTTCCTCATGGGGAAAAACTTAACTAGGAAAGCGTTAGAACACTTGTCCCTAGGTATCTACATCGTTGTGGTTAGAGTAGAACCATTGCTTAGCCTTTCCTAACAAAGAGAAGGGGAAAAGGCGAAGACGTATAGTCTCTTAGCTCACTCCCTTAATGGTGAATGTGCTACAAATCTCCAAGAAATGTTGGAGGTGAGCATTCGCATCCTTGTGGGCTTTCCCATAGAACGGACTAGCTTGAACCATCGTAATAAACGCTGCTTAAGCTCAAAGTTAGCGTCCCCATTGATAACATTGGGTCCAGTGGCTACATTAGCAGCCGAGGGTGCAGAAAAATCACGAATGGACTTATCGCCCATGATCGTGTAGGGTAGTGATAGGATATGAGGAAAAAAGGATAAACTACTTAGGATAACTAAAAATCTAGCTAACGAATCTAGCAATATAAATCCGAGGCCGGTTGCCTTCCCCGGCAACGGCGCCAGAAATGCTTGTTGATATTTCTTAACGACTATTGGAAGATTTCGCAAGTGCACAAAACTATCGCGTAGCACTTCGCTCGGTGAGTACCGAGTGTCGAATTTATATTTTTTCCCACAGAAAGACGGAAGGCTAGAATTTATATAGGACTAGGATTTGCTAAAGGAAGGCCTTAAGTTGATCCTAGGTAGGTGAACGATAGTGAAGGATGAGTGTGAACTACCTAAACTAACTACTAAATACAAGCTAACCAGAGATAGCTAGGTGGGAGAGCGAGCAATATATCATTCTAGTAACTAAGGGTCAACAAATAACTAGAAAAAATATGATAGTACTTCGGGAGACAGCCCACCTACCAACTAGGAGAGTTAAATAGACAAGGTCTGCCACGAGCCCTACGGCCCCATTCGCTTGGAGGAATTTGGAGAAATCTGGATGAATCTGGAGGAATTTATGAGAGAAACCATCCGTGAACAGTAAAATTCCTCCATGAACAGTACTTCCTCCATACCAGCCGAACGAGGCCTACGATTTAATAACTAGACCTATCGTGGTGGAATACAGAGGATGGACAAGGCTGTCACCACTTGCCACCTACCACAATCTATCCAGAGGCCTAGCCGTATCCACAGGTAATCTATAGCCTAAGCACCACGCTTAATCTACAGGCTTACTACATCGATCCGGGCTCAGATGAAATAAGATCAAAGCACCCTAACCAGACGGTGGAACCGATACTAACGAAAGACTACTAATGATAAGATAACCTATGCTACTAATGCCAAACAACAAGCACCTAAGCTCACTAATGATGAACAATAGTAACTGAGTACTTAAAGTAAAGCAAGCAATACTAGAATAAAGTATTGAAATAAATATTGAATAAAGTAAATGTTGAAATGAAAGAATTACAAAGAAGCTATACCAGACCTAAAAGACTCTTCAGGACTCCGAGAAGCTCCACTCTTGCTCTACTCCACTACTAGACTACTACTCTATAGCTAATGCTAAGCTAAAAAGCTAAGAGAAGCTTGGAGAGCTTGGAAATGAATGTGGCACTTCTCCACCGAGCTCCACACCTATTATTTATAGTGTATAGTGAGGGGAGGGGTATTTATAGGTAGCGGGGAGGTCGGTGGAGGACCTAGGGCGTCGGGCGGCGCTAGGGGGGTGCCGGGCAGGCCTTGGATCCACTGCCTCTTGATCCTCCAGCTCTGGTTGGCTCACGATGGTGGTTACCAAGACAGCACATGTCGAAATTCGGACGGTAAGGTGGTTGTTAAGTCGGTGGGGAGCTTCCAAGTTTATGACAATGGGCCCATGAATTCACTGTGAACAAATCTTGTCCATTGATTAAATCGCTTTGAATGAAAGCTTGTTATTGGCTTAGAGCAGCTCCTACAGATAGGTGACATAGCAGGTGACATGGCAGGGCCACCTAGGGGTCGGGCGACGCTTCTGGCATTGAAAATGCCTTTTTCCTGTATGGTGGATCCAAAGCTTTTCGGCGCCGTTCGGCTGGACTGAAAACTAGCCGGAATTCACTGTTCACAGCTGGAAATCACTGTTCACGCTCTCACAAATTCTTTCATATTCGTGCCAGCGAACAGGACCTTCATGTGATACGCCAAGCGTGAGATAGGGCCTTCATGTGATACGCCAAGCGTGAGATAGTCTGTGGTAGGGAGCTGTCAGCTTATTCTCCTTCATAGAATACTATTCAATCATCGAAACCATTAAAATACTGTTCACCGGACCATCCGAGCGAGCTGAAAATCTGTCAATTTTTTCCCCAATTCGCCAGGATACGTCTGTTGTACTGAAATGGCTGGACCGCGAATGCGAATTCGACATCGTTGCCGTGCCGGTGCCGCCTAACAAAATTGAACTAGTACAGTTCTTTGACAGAACGCGCGAAAGATTTGAATTCATCAAACAACAGTCAGCGAGTCACGAGAGTTTCGGCAGAATCATCTGAAATTCTGAATGAGATTCCCATACAGTACCCTAACCGAAGCATTTGATTTGATACATGTTGCATGTAACACGTTCTACTAGAATAGGCTATCGCTTATGGTGCGATTAGCAGAGCCGGCAGCTCATAATCACTCTGGTTTAAATTATTTTTATCAACAAGCCAGATAAACCTATCGTGCTACTACATGCATCAGTACTAGTAATTGCTTAACACCACCAGCAATGCAGGATCCAAAACAGCAGCTGCAGGCTGCAGGCTTGCTGCAGCTGCGGCCCCGCCGCGGCGGCCGTTCACAGCGACGGCACGCGCGCGCTGAGGCTGAGCGCCCCTACTACGGCCTACGCGACGGCGTCCCACGCCTCCTCGTCACCACCCTCGTCGGCCGCTGCTTCGGCGTCCTGATGCAGCCCCAGGAAGGCCTCCAGCTCGGACATGCAGTCACGCAGCGTCTCCTCTCCTCCTCCGCCGCCGCCGGCGCTCCCGCCCGCCACGACGGTCGTCGCCTCCGGAGACGAGCCCGAGCTCTCCTCGGCCGCCGCCGCGGACTTCCGGCGCCTCTTGGCTGCCGGCTCGCCACCGGCGCCCACGGCGGGCGGGAAGTTGAGCTTGGCCTTGGGCCCGCGGATCTCGCGCGCCGCGGCGTCGTAGGCGCGCGCGGCTTCCTCCGGGGTGGCGTAGGTGCCGAGCCAGACGCGCGCGCCCTTCCGCGGGTCACGGATCTCCGCCGCCCAGCGGCCCCAGGGACGGCGCCGGATCCCGCGGTACGCCGTCTTGCGGCCCGGCGCCGGCAGCCTGGCCGCCGCCGGCAGCTCCAGATGGTCCTCGCCTGACAGAACAGGTTACCAGCAGCGTCGTTAGCTAATGGCTGTACGCCTGTACGTAACCATGACATGCATATATACTCATAATACAACGTACCGGATGAGAGGAGGGAGGCGGAGATGGTATCGTCGGTTGCCGGGCGACGGGCGTCGGCGGGGACGAAGTCGGCGATGATGGCTCCGACACACATTGTCGATGGTGAGGAGAGTAGGCAGGACGCAACGACGGCAAAAGTGCTGCTGTAGCGTGCGTGGTTTCGTGGTTTTGGTTTGGGGCCGGGGGCTCCCACCAAAGGCCAAAAACACTCCCTATATAGCCACATCATGGTCCACGAAAGTCTTTGTTAGTACAATACAGTACTACTTTTTAAAAAAAAAAAAAACAAGTTCTACTCCTACGTATATTTTAGCGGATGAAATGAGAAGCATGCAAGGCGAGGCGCGCGTCACGTGCGCTTTACAGTGGCAGTCCTTGCTTGGGGACGGATGACTAGTGCTACCACAGGAGACGGACATGTGTGACGTGACGGTACTGGAGCTACACAGACTTCACTTTCGTCAGAAAAGCCGCGCCAGGCCGGTGTCCGGACGCACGCGGCCGCGCGCGGATCGCGAGGCAAAGTCCAAGTGGCGCGGCGCCCGGGGCGGCGGCCACGGCGCCGGAGTCGACACATGTCCCCGGCGCAGGATGACGGCGAGGGGTGCGACGCGTTGAACGGGGTCTCGCGCTGAAAAGGACCCCACCCAACCCAAAGGGTTTTTTTGGTCTTTGGTGTTGGTGTGGCGGTCTCCCGTCCCTGTCCCCCAGACCCGATCCGCCACTGGTTTTCCGGGCGCCCAAACGGTGGGCTGCGACGGGGCCCGACCACCGGATCGCGACCACCGGATCGCCGAGGCTGCGCCCGGGTGTGCCGACGACGCGATCTTCCTTTGGCGACCATGAGTCGTATCGTATCACCAAGCTTTCTTCACAGGATAGGATATTCAGCCTGTTCGAATGTTCTTTTCAGTCAACAGTGTTTTAGGCTGATTGTAGTATCAGCAACTTTATCTTGCAGCTAGCACTGCAAGTCATAGATGTGATTACTGTCGCTATACGCCGCATCTGGCCATGATTAGCTGTTGCATAACTACCCGTGTACATACCCGGCCGGGCGGGAGGAGGCACGCGGCGTTGTAGTAGCAACGTGCAAGCCAGTACAAACAGAAGGCTGGGCTCCTACTCTGAACTACTACTAGTACTAGTAGGTTACAGTAGGACTGTAGGAATATACAGATCCCGGTGCATTCCTCTAAGCCAGATTAATATTCGTGACTCTGTCATTAGCCTTTTAGTGGGCGGCTGGGCGACGGTGAGTAAACACGTGATTAACTTATCCAGCATAGAGGCACATGCAGATGCTCCCAATGGTTCAGTGTGTACTACTAGTATCACACAATTCACAAGCTCGAATCTGATTTGCTGAATCCAAAAGCGACAATGTCTGCCTCTGCTTAGCCTTTTTCTCTTAGTCGGTGCCACCACGACCTTATTTACCAATCGATATCGAAATTTACGGGCCCCCGGTTGAGATTTGAGCATGTCCAATGTAATATCATAGGAAACAGAGATGCTTTTATGGCGATCATGTTTACAGGCAGACGAGCTAGGTGAGTTAGAATTCTCTTCAAGTTTCATCGCATTTTCAGAAGCACCTCATTAGACGACATATATTTTCAAGGTGATAACCAAAAAAAAAATTGAAAAAAAATTACTACGAAAACATGTTCACCCACAGATTCAGAACAAACAACCTCTTGTAAGAGACTGTTTTGACTTAAAGTGGACCATGTAAGTTAAGAAAATATTTTTTATATTAAAAATCTATGTGTCATAGTTGCTGAACTAAAAGATATGAATTATTAGGTTCAAATACCCTCTCATTTCCCTTGCAAAAGAATGCATATTAGCCAGGAGCACTACGTTATCTATATTGAATTGGGTGCATAAAAGCCAGTTTATCCATACACAGTGCAATTGGGCGCATAAAGCTAGTGCTTAATGACCATGCAAAACAGTGCATGTTCCTAACACAAAAGTTAGTATATTTTTATTTTTATTTTTGAATAAGAATAGTGTAGTAATTGTTCTTCTAGGTCTTAGTTCATCTCGCCGAGTGTAGAGATAGAAACAGATCGATTTTTTTTATAACCATCCATCATAACAAGATTAAAATATTGAATGGAAAATCGATATAAGAATTTAAACATTTAATATTCATATCATGTTCATATCTTAAGACTACTAAAATCGAATAGCTGATATGTATATAGAATTTGTGTCAACATCCAAGGATAGTGTAGTAATTGTTCTTCTAGGTCTTAAGTATTTCGCTGAGATTTTTTAGCCGGGTCGCCTGTGGAGATAGAAACAGATTGAATGTTTTTTTCATACACATGCATCCTAAAATGATTAAAATATTGAATAGAAAATCGATATAAGAATTTAAATATTTAATATTCATATGGTGTTCATATCTTAATACTACTAAATCGAATAGTTGATATGTATATAGATTTTGTGTCAATATCCAATACATCTGATAGTATCTGCATCCGACGACTTTGAATTCTAGAGAAGAAAAAACTATCCATATTCGTATCTATAATATATGTTTGTATCTAGTCCGGTTTCATCCCTAATGCTTAGTCTCCTTTGCTAATTTAAAGTTTGGAACACCGATTTGATGCGACTAGATGGGGGATGAATACGAGAAGTCTCAATATCTTCTCACCGAGGCTATATCTTATAGATGACCCACCACCACTACTTTTAGTGATGTCTTTTTTTAATGGTCGCGCATGGAAAAAAAAATCTTCTCTAATAATTGTTTTCGAGATAAACTGGCTTTACAAATTGATATTTAGAGACGGTTGATACTACCGGCCGTTCTAGAAATGCACCATTTCTAGGAGCGGATGGCTGGTGTCATGGACCATGGATAGCAATATACACTTTTAGGTGTGATTAGAAACACCAAGCGCAACTAGAGATCGATTTTCAGCCACGTTTGTAACATGACCGGCCTGCCTCTAAAAGTAGGCCTTCTATAAAAAATTTATAACTTTTCAGATGAAGTACGGTGAAGATGAAGTTTATATCAAAGTTATATTCCAATAGAAAGTTCTAAATCCAAGACAAATCGTTGCATTGTGCAAGGATAACATCCTTCAATATCGCTTGTCTATAGCCCCAACTCAATCCTCAACAGAAATGCAGTAGTTCGATAGTCGGGGACTCGGGGTTGCAGCAATCGTGTTTGGTCAGCTCTCAGCTCAAGCTCGTGTTCTCTTTTCTCGGTTGTCGTTTTGTTATGTTCCTCTTTTCTTTTTTTTTTCTTCGGGTTGAGTTGCTGGTCTCCGGATTTGACTGACTGTTTGGAAAGTTTAAATAGCACCTTCGTTCTTTTTCTATCATCTAATAAAATGTGCCAAAAGATTTTTGCCGTTCTTTTTTTTAAAAAAAACTTGAATACAAAGAAATAAAAAGAGAAATTAGCCTGCAAATAATAGCATGTTGCGGGTCTAAGATGAATAGTTGCAACCTGCACTATTCACGGGTCGATTTCTCGTTGTACAAATTTTATTTGCAACTCAACTTTTGCATGATGGTACATAATGGCATACTCTGTCCATCTATATTTTTAATCTATTTTCATAGAATTTTGTTGGCTGATTTCTTTTCATGGGATACGAGAGTAACCGGAGGCGGTATAGTACAAGAATTGCCCTCGGGCTACCCGGAGTCCTAGAGCAAACCCACCCACGGCGGTAGTGACCAACCAAATCCAGTCGACCAAATTCATGGAACCATGGTGGACTGATGACGACCAAATGCACCGCAAGCGCATCTGTCGGCGCGCGAGGGCCCGACCGATGCGGCGCCTACTCGCGCCTCAGGATCTTTGTAACGGTCGAGTGACACAAAACACCCCATGTGATAAACCACGCACATAATACATAACATCATGCCAAAAGACTTGATTTCGTTAGAAGGATTTAGTGAGGTCGTTACTATACAAAAATAAGAGAACATGAATGAACATTATTTTAGAATTTCCCTTCTAGGTTTAGCCCTTCGGTAATTCACTTGAAATCTTATTGGAGTTAACTCGCAAAACACCTTGGGGTCGCCCACTCCAAGGTTTACTATGCAGCGGAGAATAGAGCATTGGCCCACATCAACTATAGCAACATTACCTGCAAAACAACTTAACGGCGCACCGTGAGTACATTTCGTACTCGCAGGACTTAATTCCAACATATTGATATTTGGTGGATCCAATGTATTATCAGGCATTTGTATATTTACAAAAAAGCAATGGCGTTTCTTGAGATGACATGCTCATGATTCATTATTAAAATAGTAGCATAATTAAGTTCATAGTAACCATAAAAGTGATTCCACATATGCAATTCATTCGTCATCAAGTTTCATCATTAACACTATTATGGGTATAGAAAGTAAGAACAACCAAAAGGGTTTCCATCCCGAGGGACTTCAGGCTTTCAACATTCTGCAGAGGTGTACAACTATATCCACACGGAAGAACGAGACGAACCTCCATACCCACGCGTGAGGGTAAGGTTTGCCTCATGTCTTTCAACCTTTCCCTAACCTAGCCCGAATGTCACATGAAAGGTTCGACTGGTGCCCCGTTAATGCTACCACCATCTAACGGGCGCTACCTTCTTGCCAATTCCACGGATAGACCGGTCGCAATTAGTTACTAGGCTTGCCAGCCCCATCCCCAGCATGTGGTCTGTACAGACACATATCCCAATGCACGGTCCTTAACTGCTCCACGAGCTATGTCACTTGAGATCCCACACTCACAGTGACCTACCCCTCGCTTGAGCAAGAATTACCAAGTTGATCATCATGTTCATATCACAAGGTTATGTTGAGTCCTTAATCAAAATTAGGGAAGTAGATAAGTTGTAACCCTCATTCATTTTAGTAGTCAATTATCCCGGTGTTGCAACCTACACACGCAAGTATGAGTTCCCTTCCTCATACTCGACTTCTACCGTTATCTAAGCAAGTAAGACATTAAGTGTTACCAATCCCGTTGATTAAGTGAAGGCTTTAATTAATCAATGAGTAGTTCTAACTTAGTGAAGCATCATTAAGTTGATTAACCAAAACTACATGAAATGCATGACTCATAATGAAACATAGTAAGCATCCAAAATAGGGTTTATAATAGTGGGGTGCCTGCCTGGTTATGCCGTTCGAATGAATTCGAAGTTGACGATGATGATTTGCACACGTTCCTCACGCTACTCGGTTCCTGAAAGAGACGAAGATCGAGATTGAAGATAACCGATGGGATTTGAAGATGAAGGCTTGACTCAGAACCTAGGAAGAGATATCTAACTGTGGCTCTACTATTGCACTATTTGTAACTAAGCTTAACCCAGTATTGTTGACCTCTTGGGTAAGTTTTCTAAACAAGCTCACATCTTCTGTTATCCTGACGGACACTCTGACCCATGTGGCAGACTCTCCGTCTTGTTGGGCTTCGAGGTGACTTAGGTCTGGTTTGACTCTATTTTGAGTTAACAGACGCTCCGTCGAAGGTGACGGAATCTTCGTTATTGGTCAGATGCTTTGGAGAACACTCCGATGGTTTAGGATTTAGATGTTACTAGGATTCGCATCATCCATCGGATGGTTCGAGCCACGCGTCAAACACTCTGGTAGAAACTTGGAGGTCTCGGGTTTCTAGGCAACTATGTTTATAAAAATTGGCGGACGCTCTGTGAGATACCGTGGACTCTCCGCTGGCTCATGTCGACAAAAGATAAGGCTCTTGTCACGCTCGGTTTTCCAAAGAGAACCAAACACTCATCATATGTGTGCTCAGGAAGTCCACACATACAACAACAGAATAGAAATATCAGAAACAATGTTTATATAAAATGGAAAACATACTTAATTTAACACTGACAACTATCAGAGTAATGCGGAACGGATGTTAATCTCCTCTTCAGGCTCCATCTCAAACAGGGACGGCTGACTGGGGGCTCCACATGCCAAGCACTTCTGAGAGATCTTGGAAAACTCCTCTACATCTTTGTCCTTCTTCTAAGCAGCACTTAACTACACACTCGGGGTGTGGGGGGAATAGCAAGGGTGAGTCAATGTCGAACTCAACAAGTACAGGCAGAAAGTATATGACATGCAAGGCTATAACAAAGGTAGGCTGACTAGGTTTGACTGCATATTAGCATTTTTAGTTGGTAAACTTTTATTAAAGCAACCTGTTTCTAATGTGAGTAAAATATCCTAACCCTTAGTTAATGGAGTATGGTTAACAATATTATTAATAATCATCATCATCATTATTACCGAGGTAGCAACCTCAAAAAGTAATTTGGGGTAGCAACCTCATTAAGAACACACGGGATAGCAATCCCGCCAAAGCATGAGGTAGCCACCTCAATCCATAAATATGCCTCCACTGTTCAATCGTGAGTCATATTCTAATCATGTGAGAGTCTGGGCCGCTCATGTCCGTGAGTACGGTTGATATATCAGTTTGATCAAACTCTGCAGAGGTTATACACTTTCACTTCAAGTCGTGATTCCCATTTGCCCAGGGTCGTGACTCCCCAAAACACTACCAAGGTGAGCAGGTAGGGTTTCACTATAGGACTGTTCATAGGTTCCAACTAATAGAATGTGACCCGTAAGGTTTGGCCTGAGCGCCGGCAGCCGCGCCCATAGCAATGGAACCTGGACAACCGCAATTGAATATTCATTACTTAGGTTACTTTCTTACGCCTACCCGGTAAGTCACACCCTACTAGTAGAGGTCCTGATACTACGTCAAGCCAGAGCCATATAGCTTGAAGCTGTACTGTAAGTCCCAGGTGGCCGCTCCATGAATGGATCCTTAGGGAGAGCGGACATGGGTACCCTTGGAAACCAGGCCAAGCTCCAATACCCGTTCTCCCTTCATCTCCTTAACCATGATGCTATAAAGCATCTTTACTTCACCATCATTATAGCAACCATTAATCATCATTAGAGTAATCATTAATCATCATTACTTTCATCAACATTTAACAGTTGTGGGTGGAGCAGCTAAGCATAACTACACTACCCATGACATAAAACCTAGGTATACAAGAAAGGTAGTAAAAGGGCTAGTCATGTCCTTAGGGTTTGCATAACTTAGACACATGCAATGAAAATAAAGTGATTCATAATGAATAGGTACAATATGATCAAAGGGAGCCTGCACTTGCGTTATTCCCAAAGTTTAGCCGCTCAGAAGTCTTTGACTTCCATCTTCTAGTCTCCAGCTTCTAGTTCGACCATCGGTCCTCAGCTCCTCCTGGTCTTCAACGCTAACAGACCACGCTCCCTCTACTCGCAGCAACCAAGCAAAACAGACAACACAAACAAACACGACTAAGAACAACAGATCACTCATAAGAAACACTTGAAGAGAGCGCACTAATCGGCAAGGCTCATTGCTATGATCACGAGAGTGTAAGAACGACAGAGAATGGAGCTACCGTTAAAGAGGACATGCCTATTGAGGTTTGAAAACAAAATGGAGAAGACAAACTATACGCTTGATCTATTTTGTTTAATGAAATAAGGTGATTAGACATTTCAGAGAATTATCCTAAAGTTGAATTAACCAAATTATATGGAATTATAAAAGCCGAAGTTAAACCTTAGTCATATTTGATTTATAAATATTTTATAATATTTAAGTCATTTAAACATTTATCACTTATCACTTAGAACACATAAAGCAGGTGAAAGCAACTACTCGAATCATTATATGTTTCGTGGTTGATCTGAACGGGTCATAATTGATAAGGCATTAATGTTGATATTATTCAAGTTATTGTTTATTTATGAAAAACTAAGGTTAAACCCACTACTAGAAATATCCATTTCTATGATGAATAGATTTCA
The DNA here is from genome assembly GCA_904845875.1 of Miscanthus lutarioriparius. Classification (NCBI taxonomy): domain Eukaryota; kingdom Viridiplantae; phylum Streptophyta; class Magnoliopsida; order Poales; family Poaceae; genus Miscanthus; species Miscanthus lutarioriparius. The sequence continues at coordinate 35,927,544 of CAJGYO010000017.1, read as the reverse complement.
TCACCGAAGGAGCCAAATTCGTCATAATTTTAGTTTTATGACGAAAAATGGTTCGTCATAAAAGTCGCGTCACACTTGCATATCTATGACGAATATGACAGAATCGTCATAGAAGTGTCTTGATCTCTGACGAAAAACAGATCGTCATAGAACTATTTTGGCATGGCACTTCCATTGGAGATGCTTTCCAGATGTATATGCTATAGCCCACGTATACATGCTATAGCCGGTTGCATTGGAGATGGTTCGGGTACGTGTCACCTTCTTATTGCACAACGTGGCCATCTCTAGTTCTTGCACATATCAGGTTCTTACTGGACCACATATCGGGTCTCTGTTGTTCCACATGTCAGTTTTCTATTGGCACACGTGTCATGTTGCGGTTGGATCACGTGTCACTTCATCATTGGACCATGGGTCGTATTTTTATTGGTCCACGTGGTCGTTTCTTATTCGACCATGTGTCATGGCGCTGTCCGTCCACGTTTCATATTTTTATTCGGCCACGTGGCTTCACGACTTCCTTCCATGTGTTAGATTTTAATAGCCCATGTGTCGAGTCCTGGCTATTGCACGTGTCATGCACTGGTTCATCCACGTGTCACATTTTTATTTGATTAAGTGGCCTGTCCTGGTTCTATCGCGTGGAGTACAATTAATTCATCATAGAAGTAATTCAAGATCATCACTACTGCATAGATTGACTACATAACTATTTAGCCTGGCAATCAAATAACAACAATTAACATTTCACACGTCAACGGTGAACCACTGACAGAGTATCACCACATCAAACCGGCATACAAGTCCATAGATTAAACCAGCACATGAGTCCACACATCAAACCACAAATGTTCACTGCATCAAGCCACAGCAGTTAAAGACTAAGAATTACCAGAAGAGCTGATGCGCGTGCATAGCTCATGGAGATTGTTGTACTCCTCCTGTTGTCGTTTCTTGTATTCCTCAAGCTCTCTTTCAGTCTTTTCTATCTTCCTCTTCAGTTCATCCACTTGATCAACGAGGGCAGTGGAACTTTCCTATTTAGCAGCAAGCTGTTCCCAAAGCATTCTCTCCGCCGATGTCTCTGTTCTAGTGGAGCTTGTCTAGATACCAACATTCTTCAAAAAAAGGTTATTACCGCTTCCCAGGGAGGGGCCCTTGCCTTGGTAGATGTAGAGTACCTTGCAAACAACATCAGCACTAGTAATTGGTTGATGCCCATCAGCAACAGGTTCTGCTTGCATAGTTTCTATAGCTTCCTATGAAATTCAATCAGTAAAATATTAGGTTACAGGTAGTGTAAGAGGACTTCAATTGAAAACCCAAAAGATTGATTCATAACAAGTAATGCATAGGTCTTCCTCAGCCTACTGCTAATAGAGATTACATAAGCTTCAGTATATTTTAGTAGATTTCCATAACACTAGGCTCCTGCTATGTTTTCTTCTTTTATGGCAATGGCTTTAGTAGATTTCAAGGGAAGGAAAAGAAGGTACTTACAACTGCTTCTCTTGCAGAATCACTTAGACCCTTTTTCCTACTGGAATGAAAGTCCCTGAAGACTTCCACAGCATTAACATCTTCATCAGGTGGACTATTTTCTTCTTCAAGCCCTTGATCGTGTTCTCCTGCCTCCCTCTTGTTCTCCTTCTGTTCACATTGCACATGAGATTCGATTTATATTTATACAAAGGCAAGAGTAACAATAAAATACAACCATCACTTACAAAATTTTTCATCTGGACAACATAGGAGCGAGACCCTATAGCCTGGTGGTACTTCACTTTTGCACGGTTTCACTTGTTCTTCTCTAATGTTTCCTATAGCTCCATTTATGTTAGACTGTAGTACAAGTAGACCATAGCAAGATTAGATAGGAAATCGATGGGTTCACACACCTTGTTCTTAGCACTAGACCAAATCTTAATAAGTTCACACTATTGTGCATTGTTCATGGATGAGACAGGAGAGGTCATACGGATCTGATTAGTAGGGACACCATTGAAGTATTTTCTCTTCAACCTATAGCGTTCCTACCGTACCGCAGACTACATTACATTCCCGCAAGCTTCTTTTGTTGGTGAGTGAGCATCGTTAACGCGCAGCCTTCCCTGCACACAGTAGTGTGAATGAAAAGTAAATTCATTATTAAAGTTGCTCAAAGCAGAGTTAAATGTCAAGAGGGGATACCCATACATACATTTAGCCTCTCCGCAAATCTTTTGCAATAGACGGCGTCGAGCCTCTTCCCCTTGTATTGTTTCCAATGCGTCAAATTGGTACTTCACTCCTGACTACTACACCTACGTCTGAGGCAAACTGGGCATCTTACACTAGATCATGTGGCCTTCTGTTCCCCTCGGCAACAGAGATGCGCATCATCACTCCTAGTGATTTACTCATTTTGTCAAGCATAATTCAACGAGTTCGAGGCCTCGACTTTGTTGCTCTTCCTAGCAATGGTACTATACAGTTTTCATACATTCAGATTGTTAGAAAAGTTACATGGATATTAAATAGCCAGTGCAAATTGATTGATAGACATCTGTAAGGTAATACCAACCTAGGCAACTTATATCATTTTGCAGATGGGGGGAGATAGGAGTTTGCTAAGAGGGTTTCTCTTCGGCAGGGCTATCATCATCTGGTCATGCGTCAGCCCCAAGGCACCAACATAGGATGAGGCCGTTGCAGCCATCCGAGATAGCTACATTATTCAGGGTGAAGGGCAAGAAGGACAAGGAGGGGTAAACATCGGAGATGTTGGTGAAGTTTCTTTGGCCATAGATTCCATTGTAGAAGAAGCCGGCCATAGTCTGGGGCATCAACTTGGTTGTCTGAGATGAGGCATTTCTAGGAGCGATAGACACATTTGTAGTAGAATAAGGAGCGGGCGGGGAGGTGACGGAGGATCTCAACAAAGACATCGTCCATGAGGCTGGCCAGTGCATTCCTCTTGTTGGGGGCCTCCTCCATTTCATCAGTGTGCATGTAGTAGGATGAGTGCTTGCTCAGTAATGAGATCACTAAGGAGGAAAATAATCCAACAAGGATCCATCTGTGAAGTCCACAACTCATACCAAAGTGCAACTTTAACAACCATTAACAATTTTCATGGTACAACCTCATCTAAATTTAGAGTAGCACCACATAGATATATATATAACTCAAACTAGAGTAGCAGTTAATGGAGCTGTAACCATTACAATTCTAGCTAAATCAAGTCTAACCATCATACTTACAATCAGTACACGAGCTTAGAGCTTATTCCATAGGTGACGGACAAAGATTAAGAGGACTACAATTACAACAGTTTTGAAGGAAGAAGAGGGTGGAGCAGCTGTTGGGTTTTGAAGATAGAAGTCATCATCATTAGCTAAGGCTGGATTTGAGTTGGTTCTTGACTTGAAGGCAGCAATTCTTTCTTCATAGGAGTTGTACTTTTTATAACAAGCACCACGAAACCTATGAACTTGTCTATGGCAGTCAGGCCAGTTGTAGTAAACTCCTGGCTCATAGCCATCGAACACAACATAGCAGGGATGACTCATCTCAAATCTGCATAACCCGAATAGGCTGCCTTAGTTTTCATAGGTAGAATATCAGTGAACAAGTGGTAGTGATTATCATTGGCATTAGTAGCAATATGTGCAGCTTAGACATTAATTAGTGGCCTCAGTCATGTGAATGATGGACATAAAGCATTGATTTGCTTTCGATGCCTTGATCTTGTTTGGAACCAAATGGATAACTTGGTTGTCAACAAGGAGAAGACACAGAAAGCAAACATATGAGCTGCATCCTAATACATCCAACAACCATGTAGACATCATTGACACAGAAATGTGGCCTCAGATATGTTACAAGTTCAAGATACCATAAGGACTCACTGGTGGCACTAGAGCATATGAAACAGAAATATAGAATCAAGCAAGCACTGGACAGAAAAAATAGTTTAAAGCAGAAGCGAAGGGCCTATTTGTTTGCCTAGATAGATCTGCATGTGACACGCGCTGGCAAAAAACCAACCAGTGCCACCTCCTAGTTCTTTTCATCATCATTGGCCTAACCAGATTTGAAACACTATAATGTTTCTTGTATACCTCATGTTCAAGCAAGCACCAAAACAATGAAGCGAATAGGAAAAGGCGAGAAAGAAGACCTACGGATCGGATCTGTCACCTCTGCCGTCGCACACGACAGACACAGACCCCAATGCCGCCACGCTCCATTGAGAAGACCCCCCGCCTAGCCTCCAAAAGGACGCCTGAGCCACCACAGCACACTGGGGATCCTCTATTGCTGCCGCTGCCGTCGTAAGTCCAACATGCACATATTTCTTTCCACTTGCAGGGGATAGGGATATATCCAATATATAAGTCAACATGTCCACACAGAGAACATATACTACTCCAAAGATATGTCAACACAACCAGGCATCTAGCGCAATGGTGAAGACAGTCTATTCTTTGCTCTGGGTCCTAGGTTCGACTCCCAGCTCTCATGGTTTTTTTGAGCTTAAATTTATTAATCCCCAACGGCAACAAGTGACACGTAAGCTGTCAGGCCCACAGGTCAGATTGAGATGGAGAAAGGTTACACAGGTACACATGACACGTAAGCCGTTGGGTCCCAAAGGTCGAATGGTCCCACAGGTACATGTGACACGCAAACCGTCGGGTCCCACAAGTCAGATGGAGATGGAGAAAGATGCCGTTGGGTCCCACAGGTCGGATGGAGATGGAGAAAGGTGTCATCGGGACCTACAAGTCGGCTGGAGAAGGGTCCACAAGCACAAGTGACACGCAAGCCATCGGCTCCCATAGGTCAGATGGAGATGGAGAAAGGCCCCACAGGTTTGGGTCCCACAGGTCAGATAGAGAAGGGTCCCATAGGTACACGTCGCATGGAGAAAGGATCGAGCGGAGACTTATGACAAATTGCAAGCGTCACGGATGAGTAACTATAGGTCCCATAGGTACACGTCAGAAGTAGAAGGTACCGTGTGGAGATCTATGACGAAGCGTCGTCATTACGGATCAAATATTATTCATCACAGATTAGTAATTAGATCAATGATGAAGCCCTATTCATCATAGTTCTAATAAGATCGTCACAGATGAGCAGGAACAGTCGCGCAAGTCATCTGTGACGCAACCCTATGCTGTTCTGTGATGTTTTTTGTGACGATACCCAATTTCATCATAGATAGGGGGGTTAGAGGTTCATCACCGATGATCTATGACGAAACCAAAATGTTCGTCATAAAAAGCGATTTTTTATGACGGTTTCGGATTCGTCATTAGGATTTTCATCATAGAAGTGGATATTTCTAGTATTGACCCTAAATTACTTTTAATTTAAAAGAGCATTGATTAAACATTAATCAAATTAATATTTACATTGAAAATCAAAAGCATTGAATAGGGTAAACATCAATGCTATCACATAGCATACGTCGCTGCGAAGCTAACGCGACAAGAACGGGTTAAAATGGAGCTAAGATGCACAAACTATGGCTAAAATGGGCTTCTAGAGACCTATTTGCGAAGAAACACTAAAACCAGGGGCTAACAGACGAAACTGAGGATCTAAACGTGATTAAACCAAACTTTCGAGGGCTAACTCGCAAAAACCAAAGGGCTTGGACGGTAGGTTCTATTTCTTGAAAACACAAGGGCTAAAACAGAAAACACAAGGGCCTGGATCTTTTTACTTTCTACTAGATCTAGACTGCGGGTTGATTTTCATAAACTACAGGGGCTCTTTTGCAAAATGGCTGGGGCTGGCCGGCACCTTTGACCAGTTGACAGGTCTTCGCTGACATGGCGCATGCATGGCGGACACATGGACGCCGACGTGGCACTATTGACCAGGGTTGACCGGTACGCCCAGATCTAAGCTGGGCCGTCCACGCTGGATCGAACGGCTAGGGAACGGCGTGGGGCTTTGGGTCACCGGGGCGGCACTGTCGTGGGTGCTGGTGAGAGCTCGGCTAGGGGAGGGCACAGGGACGCGGCGCGGAGCACTACAGATCCGATGGGGCCCATCCCACGACTAGGCATAGCCGGAAGCAGTGGGGCACGTGGCGGCGCCATGAACGGTAGCCGGAGCTCACCGGCGAGCGAAGGTACAGCCGCTATAGGGCTAGGAGGGCAAAGGGAAGGGCACCAGGGCAAAGCGCTCGGCCTCACAAACTCGATGCGGGGCTCTATGGCGGCGGCTGGCCGGAGACAACGACAACGGTGGCTCGGCTGTGACGGCGCACCTACGGCGAGGGCACTCGGCGGACACAGAGCGAGAGAGAGGGCGGAAGAGGGTCCGGCAGGTCGCTCACCTCGGCGCGAAGGCCATGGAGGGGTCCTCATCGATGTGGACTCGCCGGCGTGGGAGATCGATGGCGGTGGCGGCGCTCCTTCGTTGCAGCAGCGCGTGTGCAAGCTAGGGCACATGACACCAGGTGGCGGCACGACTAGGGCTTCTAAACAGGGCGCAGCGCACTAGGGCTGGCTCGATTATAGGCCATGAGTGAACCTCGTTGCGCGTGCACGGGGCAAGATCATCGGCGGTGGAGGCTTCCACCTGATCCGGGAGGTTGGGGACACGGCTGACGCGTGGGCCTGCACGGTCAGCGGCTCAGGGTGCGGGGTAGCGTGGCTGGCAAGCGGGGCCTGCCTAGTGGTGGCACAGGGCGCGAGGCCTAGAGTGGGCTGGCTCTACTATGCTGCTTCTGGGCCAAGGCCCAAGGCGGAGGGGCGCGCAGGGGCTGGGGCAGGCCGGCAGGCTGACTGCTGTTGCTACGCAGGGCTAGGTCGCAGTGCTAGGCCAAGGCCCATAGGCGAGGCGCAGGTGCGCGGGAGCTGAGTGGGCCAGGGCCGGCTACAGGCCAGCTAGGCCGAGGCGGGGCGCTGGGCTGCGGGAGTTGGGCCGCAAGCTAGGACAGACCAAAACAAAAAGAGAAAAGAGAAAGGGAAAAAGAAAAGTTTTCCATTTTTCTAAAAAGGGATTTTGAATGGGGTTTGAAACCAAAGTTTGATTCATAATTTTAGATTATTTTTGGAATATGTTTTTAGATTATTTTGGGAAGCTAAAACATCTTTTCTTTTAAACACATTTTAAAAATGCTTTTCAAACTCAAATTTAGACTTATTTTGAAATACAAAACTTTGGGGCTTTATTTTCCAAAACAAAAGGGATCTATTCGCGGTTGGATCAAATTTTTACAAATCCATTTTTCTCACACAACCAAGCCAAAGCAAGAGCACAAAGATAACAAACAAAACACTCTTTTATTTACTTTGTAAAAGTTTTATAAATCCATATTTTTCTCATTTTGCAATGACAACAATTAATTAAACCTTAGAATAATTTTAGAAAAAAAGCATTAAATCTTTATTTTATTTAGTGTTTTCTAATAACAACCCAAAATAGGAATTTTGGGATGTTATAGCTCTGTTGGGTAACTTTCTAAGTTGGTGGACACTCCGCCGCATATGACGGACACTCCGCGAATCGGTCGACAGAACCTATGCCTTTGGGGTGATCTTGGGTTTCAAACTTAGATGTGCTAAGCTGTGATCTATGCATGTGCAAGATATTTCTAAGGTGGCTTAGGTAGCTTACTAGGCTCAAGATAGCTATGTTTGAAGCTTGGTTTGCTAAGTGTAGCTATAGGTTTGGGATTAAACCAAAAAATTAAGAAAAGGAAGATGAAACCGAGAGATTGAGATGGATCCTTAGCTCTAAGACTTGAGAGCTTTCGTGTAGCCAAAAACTTGAAGATCCATCTCCTTCCTATTCTTGCTTCTTCATCCGAGGATGGGTTGTTCATGAGCTTCCTCTTGCAATATACCAAAAAGATGAATCAAAGCATAATCCATAAGATACTTGAGTGGTTAAGCTAGGTGAAGATTCCTGGAACTCACTCTACACATGATGGAACCACCACTAGCATGAAATCCTTCAATCTTTCACCAAAAACCACAAATTAGCTCTTGGGAGGAAAATCCAAGAAATGAGAGCTACTTATCTTGAGCTCATCGTGAACAAGATCAAAGATGTTGATGGCATCCATGGAGTGGTGTTGGTGCTTCCTCCTTTATTTTTCTCCAATCTCGCCCAATCCTTTGTCTTTGTAGTTCTAGGGTTCATCCTTGTTCTTGGGGTATAGAGAGAGAGGGAGAGTGGCAAATGGATGGATGAATGAGAGGGTGCGACTTCAGTTGGTGAATTGTCCAAACTTGTGCTGACATGAGGGTCCCACTCCCATAAGTGGCAAACAACTCATTTCCCACTTACTTCTATTGTACTGTGATTTATCGGATGGTCCGGTGGAACTGGCGGACTATCCGGTGTATTGCCATCTTTGCTAAATTAATTCAACCATTGAGTGGCTTGACATTGGGGACCAAGATGTCAGGTCTTAGGGTACTCTCTAGTGTTGAGTTGGTGTTAATGATGTCAATAGAATGACCTTTCCTCCAATTGGGAGTTCTCCCCATTCCTTTGGGTGTGAGCCTGACCATGGCTATCCGGGTATGTTTTCAGGGTACTTTTGGTGGATTGTCAATGATCATTCTTGTTTAGAGCACCAGGGATCTGTACAGGAGCTTGGTTGTTTGCTTCTTCTGCTAGTAAAAAATGATTGCCTATATTGTAATGAGCTCGGATCGTTACAGCATCTATTTCCTAAATTTTTAGGTAATCTTGCACTTGATTGTGATGACTGATGACCATCTCCTTGTAGTCAAATCACCTTTGCAGCCACTCAGAAATCATAATACAAGTGTTAGTTAATCTTACCAGAACCAAGGAAGAAGAGAGGTAGGGCAGCTGAAAGGTTCTAATATGGTTAGAGGGGGTGAATAGCCTATTTAAAAATCTACAAACCAACTAGAGCAATTTGATTAGTATGACAAATAGTGAAATGCAAACTTGCTCTAGCTCTACAAGGGTTGCAAGCCACCTATCCAACAATTCTAGTTACTATGATCACTAGACACACAATTTGCAAACTCACTACTGTTTACACCAAAATTTGGAAGAAGAGTCGTAGGGACTCGAAAGCTCCCAAGATCATGTCATCAAGGAATCAATTGCATGCAGATTAGAACCAGCTGATTCGAATGCAGCACTAGAATCGACTTTCTTCGGGTAGCACCAGCAGATAACGACAAAGGCTATGATCGGTGCCGGGACAAGACATGTTGGACTCTACAAAAAGGAAAAGATTAGAGTCCAAGTTATCTTAAATTAGGAATGTTTTCTGTAGGGTCAAAGATTGTGATGAGTCATGCTTAGATAGGAGTCATGCACAGGTCCCGGGTATAAATATCAAACCCCGGCTATTGTAAAGGACACACAATCAATCAAATATCAGTTATTTACTTTTTCGGCTCCGGCCACCCCTTAGGAGTAGGAGTAGAGTAGATCTCGGTGAGTTCTTCAGCAAGTATGGTTGCATCGATCCGGTCGACCTCCACTGCGACTCTGATATAAGTTAGTTATCGACTCTTGTTTAGTTCAAGTAAGGCTGTATTGATCCGGTCGACCTCCACTGCTCGAACTAGATTAAGGTCAAATTATTGGCTCTATCTAAGGGTGGCGTTCCTTCGGATAGATTCATTAAGTTACCGATATTGCTTATTGCTTCCATTATTTACTTAATTACAGCAATATCACTTCGTCCGATTGGGATTGATCTAGATCGGCCTTATATCTTGTTTAATCCATCGTTTGCTAATCCAAATTTGATCTAATCTACACTTTAAACGATGAGTTATGTTTTATCGGCTGTTTTATATCAATCTTAATCGTGCATAGCGTGCGGTAAGATGTGTCTGATCTTGAGTAGATCTATTGGCTAGCGAAAACCGTTCCATGGCCCGTTATCACGGCCTGTGTGATTCTACCTCACATCCCACTGTTAGCACCGTGGAGTAGGGATCGTTATTTGGTAGATCTGTTCCTGAGATGGCATGATCTTAACTGTGCGCTATGTCTGAATCGGCTGTTTTAGCCGATATCGAGTGCTTTCACGAACAGTTCATGTCACGAGACCGTTGAAGTAGCGATAGGTTGAAAGATGTGTTAGCCCCATGATCTTATTATTGTATTACGGCCTGCATGATTCTGCCTCATGCCCCACTGATATTAGTAATAACTTAGGGTCGTCAAGTTTATTGTTGTTTCTACGGCCTGCATGATTCTGCCTCATGCCCCACTGGTCATAGCGATAGATGAAATCTAATATGTTCATTAGATTTATCTCTATTAAATGGTTGAATGATGATGAACTGTTTCTTTTATAAAAGGGGTTCGGTTACTTGCAGTCATTGGCTCAGTATAAACTAATTATTGTTAATATCTTATTGCTATTGACCAATATTTGTCTAAAGAATGATATTTATCTTGAACGATAACCGATTCTTCTTACACAACCCTATGAGCTTTAACCGATTTATTCTTATGAATATGTTGGAATCGACTGTTTAGTCGATCTCCTTTCATATCGGCTCTCAGAGCCACACATTCGGGACTATCTGGCAACACTGGCATGTTCCACCCTTAATTACTGATAAATTTTCTCTCCTTGTCAATTACAGGGTCAAATTGACTGGCACGTCTTGGGTGGAGTGCGTAGGATCGACCATCTCTACGCTGAAGCTAGGCGGATCTCCAGCTCCATCGAGCGGACCCTTCTGGCTTGCTCGTGTGTCCTCGGCACGGGGTAAAAAATTCTGTGTCGACAACTACTCACTAAGAGCTCTCACACTTGCTACACTAAAGAGCTCCACTAGATGAACTTAAACTACAAAGCAAGCTCTCAATTCTAGCTACACTAAAGAGCATGCTACAAATAGTTTACGAGAATGTAAATGACTGAGTAGGGTGATTATACCACCACGTAAAGGAGTGAACCAATCACGAGATGAATACCAATTCAATCATCGGGAGAACACCAAAGGGCTAGAGACAACCAATTTTTCTCCCGAGGTTCACGTGCTTGCCGGCACGCTAGTCCCCGTTGTGTCGACCAACACTTAGTGGTTCGGCGGCTAAGAGGTGTTGCACAAACCTCGTCCACACAATTGGACACCACAAGAACCTATCCACAAGTGAGGTAACTCAATAACATGAGCAATCCACAAGAGTTATCTTTCGACGCTCCACCGGGGAAGGCATAAGACCCCTCACAATCACCATGATCGGAGCCGGAGACAATCACCAACCTTCGCTCGACGATCCTCATTGCTCCAAGCCATCTAGGTGGCGGCAACTACCAAGAGTAACAAGTGAATCCCACAGCGAAACACGAACACCAAGTGCCTCTAGATGCAATCACTCAAGCAATGCACTTGGATTCTCTCCCAATCTCACAAAGATGATGAATCAATGATGGAGATGAGTGGGAGGGCTTTGGCTAAGCTCACAAGGTTGCTATGTCAATGCAAATGGCCAAGAGAGAGAGCTAGAGCCAGCCACATGCCTTAAATAGAGCCCCAAACAAAAGAGAGATGTTGGCTCCTCAGTCCTCTGAAATTCGGGCTGACCGGACGCGCCGGTCAGATTGACCGGATGCTGGACCCCTGTGTTCGGTCGCCTGATGATCGCCACGTGTCATTAACTTCAAATGCTGAACGCCCGATCTCAACAGCTAGTCTGCTTCGCGCCACATGTTAAGTTCTGACCAGACGCATGGCTCAAAGTGACCGGACGCTCCATCATAGGAGTTCGGTCGTTTCTAGTTTGGCACCAGAGCCAGTTTTTCTTGATCGGACACGTTCGGTCCACAATGACAGGATGCGCCGGTGCATCCGCTCCTCCTCTTCTCTACGTGCCGCAATGTCAGCAGGACTAGATGCTAAATAGTGTTCAGCCAGAGTCTGGTCACTTTTCTTCTCTGAGTCCGGTCACAAGGCAAATCGAGCCCGAGAGCACCACCTTCTTTTATAATTGACTGGACTCTAGAACCCTAAGTCCGGTCACTTCGAACTCAGCGTCCGGTCACTGTTTGACAGTGAAAAAACACCTCCTTCAATTCACCAACTTCTCCACCCTTGCTCAAATATGCCAACCACCAAGTGTATCACCTTGTGCACGTGTGTTAGCATATTTTCACAAACATTTTCAAGAGTGTTAGCTTTCCACTAGATCCTAAATGCATATGCAATGAGTTAGAGCATCTAGTGGCACTTTGATAACCGCATTTTGATACGAGTTTCACCCCTCTTAATAGTATAGCTATCGATCCTAAATGTGATCACACTCACTAAGTGTCTCGATCACCAAAATGAAAAAGCTCCTATCAAGTTTCACCTTTGCCTTGAGCTTTTTGTTTTTCTCTTTCTTCTTTTCCAAGTCCAAGCATTTGATCATCATGATCTTCACCATTGCTTCATCACTTGGAGTAGTGTTACCTATCTTATAATCACTTTGATAAACTAGGTTAGCACTTAGGGTTTCATCAATTCACCAAAACCAAACTAGAGCTTTCAATCTCCCCCTTTTTGGTAATTGATGACAACCCTTTCACAAAGATATGAATTAAAATTCATTTGAATTCATGTTGCTTGTCCACACATTATTTACCATGTCTAAAAGGATATGGACAAGTTTCATGAATCCCATATGGTAGCAATTGCTCCCCCTACATATGTGCTAAGAGTTTGGACTGTAGCTTGCACATAAGCTTAGATAGGAAATATAGGAGACAATGTCTACCAAATGATGCTAAGGTATAAAAGATGGACCTTTGAAGCGTGATACCAATCGGAGTGCACCAAAATACCATCCTTAGCACCATTAGTAATTAGACATACACAAAAACTAGAATACCCTGCGAGATCAACATTAGAAGTAAGGGTCTAGTTTTCATAATATGAGCATGAGTCTAGTTACTTAACCTATGCATGCTAGTTTTTCATTTCATCAATTAATCCTACAACTAGCATACACCACACAAGCATGGATATTGAAATTTAAAACTTGTGCCATGCAAGCAAATATATGAAATGCACATTCAAATGCATCCACCAAGTTTATGAGATTGCTCCCCCTACTTGTGTGCTCAAAATTTTAATTGATCCATTTCTTTGTCATATCTCTCCCCCTATGTCAATTTCTCAATTTCTCCCCCTTTGTTATCTTTTCACTATCTTTGTACACTATTTCTTCCCCTTTGTCATCAATGACCACAAAGATTTAATTTTAAATATGTTGAGATTATCAATGTCAATCAATGGGGTGAGGATCATTTTCCCAAATTTGGTCAAATCTAGATCACTTGCCAAAGATATTTAACTCGGTTTGATCCAAGGACAAGCTTTTTCACACCTTCAAATAAGGGTTATCTTGTACCATGTTGAATTAAACACTTATAGCTCTTTTTCTAGATCAAACACTAGGTTTACAAGCCCACGAACATGTCATATGCTACCACTAGACCAAATTAAGCACAGAAGCAATAGTGGTACCATACAAACATCAAAATCATTTGATTTTCATGAATGAGCCTATTAAATGTGAAAGATGATTAGATGCACTAAACATGTCCTTAGCAAGGATGTATGCCATGCCAATCAACTTTTACCTTGGATTGCTCGAAGGAGAGGCATGTCATATAAGTGGGGGGTGCATCAACACATATTTGAGAAATCCAATATGTTCAACTCATTCCTTAGCTTGCAAAACCTCTTCTCATCTAATGGCTTGGTGAATATATCGGCAAGTTGATCTTCGGTGCCCACACTCTCAATGCAAATGTCCCCTTTTTGTTGGTGATATCTTATGAAATGATGACGGACATCAATGTGCTTTGTTCTTGAATGTTGAACCGGGTTGTTGGTTAACTTGATTGCACTCTCATTATCACATAGCAATGGCACTTTCTTGAACTTGATTCCAAAGTCATTCAAGGTGGCCTTCATCCAAAGTATTTGTGCATAACAACTACCGATGAATATGTATTCGCCTTCGGTGGTTGATAATGCAACACAATTTTGCTTCTTTGGTGACCATGAAACTAGTGATCTTTCCAACAATTGACATGTGCCCGAGGTGTTCTTCCTTTTAACCTTGCATCCCATATAATCCGAGTCGGAGTAACCAACTAGCTCAAACTTTGCTCCTTTGGGATACCACAAACCAACATTTTGTGTATGCTTCAAGTACCTCAATATTCTTTTTGTAGCCTTCAAATGACTTTCTCTTGGTGAGGCTTGAAATCTTGCACACATGCATACACTAGACGTGACATCCGGCCTTGATGCGGTCACATAGAGTAGGCTTCCAATCATAGACCGATACAATTTTTGGTCCACCATATTTCCACTTGCATCACTATCCAAATTGCCATTTGTCCCCATTGGTGTGCTAATGGCTTTGCTATCACTCATGCCAAACTTCTTGAGCACGTCTTTGATGTACTTGCCTTGACTCACAAATGTACCATCCAACTACGGGTGGTACGCTGAGCTCATTCATAGCTTGGTGTTGGCCAAACAAAATAGCTCCTTCCAAAACATGCTAGTGAAGATGCGGTCACGGTCGAAGGTGATGTGCTTCGGCATGCCATGAAGGCGGTAGATGTCGAGGAAGAGTTGCATCACGTGCGACGCTATGAAGGGGTGCAGCATCGGGATGAAGTGGGAAAACTTGCTAAACTTGTTGACGGCCACCATGATGTAGTTCATGGAGCCTGAACGAGGGAGTCCCTCGATGAAGTCCATCGAGATGACTTGCCAGGACTCCGAAGGCACCGGTAAAGGAGTCAAAAGCCCTAGGTACTTCGCCCGATTGGGCTTAGTCTGCAAACAAGTAGAACACGAGGCAACAAAGGCCTTCACATCAGTTTTCATACCGTGCTAGGCGAACAACTTCTTGATACTTGCATATATAACTAGAAAGCATGGGTGGCCTCCGAGCGCACTGGCATGCAAGGCATCCAAAATGCGTTGCTGCAGAGTCTTGTTTGCAACCACCCAGATGCGCATGCCAATATAGATGATGCCATTGATGAGGGAGTAAGGCGGGTGGGCATCTAGGTCAAGAGACAAATCTTGCAATAGCTTCTAGGAGATGGCATCAGAGTTATAACCATCAACAATATCAGCAAGCCAAGTCGGGGAAGCACATGAAATAACATTGACTTGGCTAATTGGGGCAGGGTGGCAGGATAAGGCATCCATGGCAAGGTTGGAGGCCCTAGGCTTGTAAATCACCTTGAACTATATGCCTACCAGCTTGGTGTATAACTTCATCTACCACAGTATTTGAAGTCTCTGGTCAGTAATATGCATGAAGCTTTGTTGGTCGGTGAAAATGGTGAATTCACTATGTTGTAGGTACGAATGCCATTGATCGACCGCAGTGAGAATAGCCAAGTATTCCTTCTCGTATGTGGATAGGCCACAGCTGCACGGTCCCAAAGCCTTGCTGATAAATGCCAATGGGTGGCCATCCTAGAGGAGCACAACACCAACTCCAGTATCACTAGCATCTGTCTATATCGGGAACTGCTTTGAGAAATCAGGGAGGGCTAGCACCGAGACAGTAATGAGTGTCTGTTTTAGGGTGTTGAAGGCCACAGTATGATTTGAGGTCTAGATGAACAATACTCCCTTTTTGAGCAAATCTATGAAAGGTCTTGCAATGATGGCATAGTGTTTGACAAATTTTTGATAATATCCGGCAAGGCCGAGGAAACTGCGAAGTTGCTTGATGTTCTGCTGTTCTGGCCAAGCCTGGTGTTGGTGTTTCTTAGCGAAAGCAGAAGGAATCCGCAAGCGCATGGATACACCTTTGTAGCACTTCACCCGGAAGTATTCTGGGTATTGTATTTTCCCAAAGGAACGATTGTGTAAGGTCTCTTGGCTAGCTCACCTAATGAAAAGAAGAAGGATAACTTGGGTAGTGAGGTTCTCCTAAGGATAGAGATCCTAAGTGAAGGTAACCTTGTCACTACAAACTTGCTTCAGGCACCGGCTTACGCTTGGTCTGCCAAACGATACCGGCCTATAGCTCTATGCCGAACCCTAACGTGGGGGATTACAAGTGACGGATAGGGCTCTCACCACCTACCGCCTACCATGTCTATGCTATTGGTTACTACTCTAGCGTTGGCTAGGAACTTCCGTCTTTATTAGGAGTCCTCTACTAGAGCACCCGTTGTGGGGACGGACGACAAACCCGCAAGCTTATAATGAACAAAGATAACTTGCTTAAGAAATCAATACCAAAGTTGAACATGAATTTCTTACTTCAAGTAGTAAGATGATCATAGAGGTGCAAGTGGAGGAGCCATTAGCTCCGGCACTCCTTCCACTAAGCGTACTGAGTACACTAGTGGAGGGAGCCAATAACTCCAATACTTCTCCAACTCTTCTCTCTCTCTCACTCCCTATACTACTCTAGCTAGAAGCTAAATATGTGAGTGGAGCTCTTCTTCTTCTCTTGTATATCAATGTGTGAATGAATGAATGTGGAGCCCTCCCCTTGCTTATATACTAGCTTCAGATCGGTTTCGGGGGTTATACATGGAAACCTTTCAAACCGACCTCCTGGTGCCATAATTGAACCGCCTACACAAGGTGGGGCCGAGCGGTGCTAGGGGCGGTGCAACCGCACCAGGGGTGCGACCGCACCAGACCTGGACTGCCTCACCATAGCCTTCGTGTGGTCGGTTCTAGGATGGGCCTGGGCCACTTCTACGTCGATGGTTGGCCCTGATTTGACAGTTGAGCGGGCTGCCCTATGATTCTTTGGACTGAATATGCTTTATGCTTTGCCTGATTGCGTATTTTGACATGTATTTCATACTTGAGTCCTGCAAAACTTATATATACCAAAACTCATGGAAAATGTGAGTTGAAAGCCCTAATTCTAAGTTTTGGTATTCAGTTTTGTTTATTTTGTTTAAATGTTGGCGGTAAGAATCATGAGTTAAACACCGCCAACAAGCTCCCCCACACTTAGTCCTTTGCTCGTCCTCAAGTAAAGTTCTAAGGACTAAGCGGCTTCATCTCCTTTATTTTGAAATTTGCATACATGTTATTCCAAGCTTCACCTGAACATGTGAACTTCTAAGTGTCTACCAAAATATCTTGGGTAATTGAAAATGGAACAGCTTGGATTCAAATCTTCTCACTCTCTCCCTGCTCAGAAACTTAGGTTTTTGTATGGTTTTGAAAACATAAAGATAGCTTTTGTTCCTTGAATGATCCTCTCAAGACACTCAGAATTTGTAAGTGGTTCCTCACCAAGGCATATTTTGAATGTTTGCCTTCTTTTTGATCATCCTACTTCTAAAAGCTTATATGGAGCTTGGGTAGGGATGAAAATTGAGACACACTTACCTTGCATATATTGTAAAGTCAAATTCCGGATCCACCGGCGAGAAGCGTCATACTCTTAGATCAAAACTGTGCAAGTGTGTGGAAATTGGTGGAAGTATACTCCTTTGTTTGATATGATCTCTTTCTCTAGCTTTTATTTTGAGACATGGCAAGCTTATTCACTTATGAGCCTTCATGTGCTCATCATTTTTTTTTCAATACCTTGGGACCTTCATGTGTCCCTATATTTTTTTATATACTTTGGGACCTTCATGTGTCCCATTCTTTCTTTTTTTCAATACTTTTTGCATAGCCTTTTTGTCTCTTAGAAATATGCTAGGCGATCACATATTTGAAGCATGGAGTATTTATTTGCTGGTGATGGAAACATGTTTTAGCGTATTCCCAGTGTAGGAATAGTTGTTTATTTTTGGCGTGTATGTGAGTTTTGATCTTGGGAGCATGAAAAATCTATCAACAGGGGTCATAAAACTTGACAAAACTCAACACAAAGTAAGAGGCATATGTAGAAGTTTTTTGTAATGTATGAACATATATGGCTTTGGTGGGTATTTGTATATCATTCAAGGAACATGCTATTTTGAAAATTGTTTTGTAAAGATAATCCCCAAGTACTTTGCAAGAAAGAGCAAGTGTCATATCATCCTACTATATCTCATTTGTCAATTACTTAGATAAAATGGGGTCCCTATGATAAGTGTTCACAAGTTTTTAGGAATATTAGTGAGGAATAAAAAGTATGCAAACTTTTAATCATAGGAAGACATGGAGATAGAGCATAACTTTTTAGTTTATCTTTAAAATTTGTTCAGTTTTAAATCCTTTATTTAAATATGGAGATAGAAAGTTGCACAAACCAAAGTGTTGTTCATGTCGATCTTTTGTGCAACTTGGTTGGAGATGAGTGTGGCGCCTCCCCCACACTTGTTTTCTTACCTGTTTTAGTTTGATAACAAAAGAAAACACAAAAACAAGTGCAACAAATATTTCTACTATTAATAAAAAATTTATTCAATTATCAAATGGGGCGCATTACATGTGGAAATTCAAAAATGATTGGAATGAAAAACTAGGAATAAAAATGCGCCTGATTATTTAGCGGGAGTGGCCTAAAAAGGCTGATCTAGAGCGTTTGCCACCCCCGCTGCCCTCGCTACCCTAGTGATCTTTTCGCCAAAGCCTCGACAAAGCTCATTGATCACTGAGGTCCTTGATTTTCACTAGACACTCAGCGAGGAGAGCGTTGACTTTCCTAATGTCCTCGCGCATGGTTTTCTTCTTAGCACTAAGTGAGGCGATTGTATGGCATTTGGGTGGCGCCTCCTCATCGCTACTCTCAAAGATAGCTAGAGGCAGCCTTAGGACCGGGGGTTCTTGAACCTCCTGACCCTAAAGGGTTGAGAAGATGACTCGGCCTGCTCCTTAGGTGGCGGTTTGGGTTTAGCCATGAGGGCCCTACCGTACCCTCCGTCGGGCTTGCGCACACCTACTATAGTGTAGGAAGGGCTAGGACGGGCAGAAGGTAGGGACATGCTAGCGTGGGAAGCCGAATTGCCCGAAGGCGCTAGAATAGAGCATTTTCTAAGGTCCGTTATCCTCGGGCGCCTTCCTCTTGAGCCCGATGGCATCGGTAGTCGTTCTCTTTGGGGGCGTCTTCTTCACCTTAGTGCCACCAAGGAGCACCTTGGTACGCGCCGTAGACCTCAAGCTTGTGCCACCGCTCATATCACAACTAGGCGGTGACATGATAGCTAGCGGCGCCTCGGTAATAATCGTTGCTTCTTCTCTCACAAAAGTGCTCTTGGGCACTAGATCTATGGAAGCTGGCACTCCATCAAGATTGTAGGTTGAGCATGAGGCCATGTACAAAGCAAGAGCATGGCTGGCCATTCTTGAGCTTTGAGTGTTTTGGAGAGGGATAAAAGAAAGCTTTGTGCTTGGTGTGACGAGAGGGAGAGGCTTAGGGTGATTTATATAGGTGCTAGGGCCTCTACCGCGAAGGAAACAACATCAACACATCGCCATACCATCAGATTTGGATGATACACATCATCAAAAGAGGATGCGCGAAGGATGGGTGACAGTAGAGCCTAGGGTGGTGCGGCCGCACCATGGGTGCACCCGCACCCCCAGTGCCACCCCCTATGCTATGTTTGCATCCAGGTTCCCTTGCATGTAGGTGATTTCAAGATATGCCGGTGTTAGATTATGATTCATCAGTATCAGTGAGTGATAGAGCAAAATATTCGTATGATTATGATGAATCAAAGGATATTCTCAAGTGATATTCACATGATTTATGTTCATGAATGGAGATATCATGTGATCAGCAAGAATCAAGTGAAGCATGAATCGTGAGTTATCTTTAGTGAGGTAATTTGGTCATGATAAACTTGCTCCTGGATGGTGATTGCGCCATGTGATGACGTGTTGATGATGGTGTATAGTCCTTGCCATTTGCTACATAGCTTTCCTTCACCAAAGAGCTTGACTCAGGAGTTGAATAGCAGAACTTTGCCTCCTTCCTTGAACTCTTTTTGTTGGATTCGGTAATCATGCCATCTCCTGGTTCTTTCTTTGTAGAACTTGGCACTATGATAAGCCTTCTCTTGCCATTCTTCTAGATCGGCAATTTGTTTTGTCTATTTTTGCCGGCTAGCTTTACATCCATGTTCTAGCTCTTTACGGCCCATTGAGCTCTGTGATCTAGCTCAACTAGTAAATGACAACTTTTTCCATAAATGAGCTAAAACGACGACATGCGAATGGGTGTTTTATAAGCTGTCCTGTATGCCCAAAGTGCATCAGGTAGCTTGTCGTCCCTTCCCATTACATTGACCGTCTTTTGCAAGATATGTTTGATTTGTTTATTTGAAGTCTCTGCGTGACCGCTGATTTGAGTATGGTATGGGGTGGCAATGTTATGCTTGGCCCCAAGCTCTTTTAGGAAGGCTCTGAATGTTTTGTCGATGAAGTGAGATCCCCCATCGCTTATCACCATTCTTGGTGTTCTAAAGCGAGGGAAGATCACTTCATGGAACATCTTCCTTGCATGCTTGGCGTCAGCACCTCTACAATGCTTCCACCCATTTTGACATGTAGTCAATGCCGATAAGGATGTACTCGCCGTCATGAGACTTTTGGAATGGCCCCATGAAGTCAATGCCCCAGACATCGAATATCTCCACTTGCAAGTTATAGTGGAGGGGCATTACGTTGTGAGCAGTGACCCCACCTTGCAGCTGGCATTTTTTACACCTTCGGTTGAATTCTTTAGTGTCTTTGTACATCGCCGACCAGAAGAATCCACCCTGCCAGATTTTGGCTTGTGTGCGGAATACTCTGTAATGGCCTCCGTACGGTGCTGCATGGCATTTCTCAATGATTTGCAAGCCTTTCGCCGTTGGTACGCATCTCCTCATCAGGCCGTCAGAGCATACCCATAGGTATGGGTCATCCCAAAGGTGACATCTACTCTCGGCTTGTAGCTTTCTCTTATTTTCGCCCGGTGGTACGTATCCTGAGACCATGAAGTTCACGATGTTCGCGTACCATAGGTTTGAATCCGTCACCTTTAGTAGCATGTCATCACGTAGGAAGTCATTTATTGGGAGTTCCTGCATGTTAGTGACTTGCATACGCGATAAATGATCGGTGACAGTATTCTCTACTCCTTTTTTACTTTTATTTCAAGGTCAAATTCTTGGAGTAAGAGAATCCACCTTATTAATCTAGGTTTAGCATCTTTCTTAGTGAGCAAGTATTTGAGTGCAGCATGATCAGTGTAAACAATAACTTTTGCACCCACTAAGTAAGACCTAAACTTGTCGATAGCAAAAATGACTGCTAAGAACTCTTTTTCTGTGGTAGCGTAGTTAAGTTGGGCTCCTGTTAGCGTTTTGTTAGCGTAAGCGATTGTGTGATGCTTCTTATCATTGGTTTGGCCTAGGACCACACCAATAGCATAGTCCCTAGCATCACACATTATCTCGAAAGGAAGCGACCAATCAGGTGGTTGGATGATTGGCGCTGAGGTGAGTGCTTTCTTTAGAGTGTGGAAAGCATCTAAGCATTCATCTGTGAACTCGAAAGGCATATCCTTAGTTAATAGATTCGTGAGGGGTCTAGAGATTTGTGAGAAATCTTTGATGAAACGTCTGCAGAACCCCGTATGACCTAAGAAGCTACTGATTCCTTTCACATTCACGGGAGGTGGTAGCTGCTCGATAACTTTGATCTTAGCTTTGTCTACTTCAATCCCCCTTTCAGACACGAGGAGCCCAAGAACAATGCCCTCTCGGACCATGAAATGGCACTTTTCCCAATTAAGTACCATGTCCTTTTCTTGGCATCTTTGCAAGACTTTGTCTAGATTCTCAAGACAGTGGTCAAAGGTTTTTCCATAGACTAAAAAGTTGTCCATGAAAACTTCTATGATTTTTTCTATCACGTCCGAGAAGATAGACATCATACACCGTTGGAACAAAGCGGGTGCATTGCACAACCCGAAGACATTTTGTTTGTATGCATACGTTCCATACGGGCATGTGAAAGTCGTCTTGCTTTGATCATCAGGGTGGATGGGAATCTGATGATATCCCGAATACCCATCAAGGAAACAGAACAAAGAATGTTTTGCCAACCGCTCTAACATTTCATCAATGAAAGGCAGTGGGAAATGGTCTTTCTTTATTGCCACATTGAGTTTTTGGTAATCAATGCACATTCTCCACCCCGTGATGGTTCGTTGTGGGATCAACACATTTTTATTATTTTCAACGACCGTCATGCCCCCTTTCTTGGGTACCACTTGGACGGGAGTAATCCATTTGCTATGTGGTACGGGATAAATTATCCCGGCGTGAAGAAGTTTAAGGACTTCCTTCTTCTACATCGTATTATTGAGCCTATGCTGAGGCTCTCAAGATGGTGTACTTGAAGGATCTATCAGAATGCGATGGGTACAAAGAGTCGGGCTAATCCCCTTCAGATCTTGCAAAGAATACCCGAAAACTGGTGTATGTTTTTCTAGGATGGCGATGAGTTTGGCTATCTCCTCATCAGAAAGCTTGTCGCTAATGATTACAGGAGTTTCTTTGTCACCACTAAGGAAAGCGTAATGCAGGCCAGCGGGTAGGGGTTTTAGCTGAACTGGAGGTTGTGTCGGTGCTTCCTCCTGAGGAAGATCAATGGTTTCACCTAAGTCGTCCTCCTCTTCTATGAAGATTTGGCATCTTTTGCTAAGGACGACTCAGGAGATTCAAAAGGTGAGACTGACATGACTTCCTTGGGTAGGTCAGGATAGGGGAGAGGTTCTACCACCGAGTTTTTAGCTCGAGTGATAGGAATGGAAAAAGTGTCTCTCCCCAATTTTACGTCCAGATCCCCTGATGATGATGGTTCTATGAAAAGTTTTTCTAGGGGATGCCCTATCATGATGTCAAAGACATGGAAATCGAGCACCACTATGGCATTGTTATGATGAATTGTGGTGTTATGCAAAATTCCATGTCCTTTCATGATAGACCGCGGAGCATTCCTAAGAGATTTGTTTGTCGGAGCAAGGGGTTCGTTGCCAAAGTAGGCAGATGCAAAAGATGCGGACATCACGTTTTCTTTGATAGTGGGTGAGTAAAGCACATCCACCATTGTTCCATGAACCTTGAATCGGATGGTTGAAGGAGGGACATGAATCTAAATTTCTTCAGAACAACGCTCTACTTCTTCTACCCATTCTTCGCTCATGATAGCAGTCAACTCCTTGACGAATTCTCTAAGAAAGTTTTTGTCTAGTGGGTTAAAAGGAGTGACAGGACCCGGTGGTTTCTTTTGACAAGTGTATTTGGAGGTGTTCCCAAAATCTTTGAAAAAGTCATCATCGAAATACGGAAAGTCCGAAGGTTGGAAACCTTCCTATGGATCTTCTAGTTCGGGTGTGGGTCTCTGTATAGGAGGTGTGGGATTGGCCTCAGCCAAAGAGGCTTCCTCGTGGCATGGCATAGGTTCTACACGGAGGGGTTCTAAGGGAGGAGTGTTCTCTAGAATGCGATCTAAGAGAGCCTCTCCTTCCTTAGTGGTTTTGTGGGTAAACAAACCTCTGGCAGCTATGTCATGCTGTAGGACAGATTCCTTGCTAAGACCTAACCAGAAGTGTTGTAAAAACACATGGTTTGGTATAGGCAAGTCTGGGCCAGATCATGTTAAAATTGAAAATCTATCCTAGGTTGCACCTATGATTTCCTTTTCTTTTTGTTGGAAGTTGAGTATCTCTTGTTGTAGGGCAGCGATTCGAGATATAGGAAAGAATGCGAGACAGAATTTGTTCCTTAGTTCTTCCCAATCTCCAGGTACCTTCCCTACGTTGTGGGCGTACCATTGTTTCACCCTCTCATCAAGTGAGAAAGGAAACAACTTCCACCGAAGTGTTTCTTGTGACATGCCTAAAATGGTCAGGCAAGCATAGAGCTCCTCAAACTCCCTTAAGTGGTGATAGGGGTTCTCATAATCTAACCCTGAGATGGTTTGTTCCCAAACCATGGCTATAAAGCTAGGGCGGAGTTCGTAACTAGAAGTTGTGATTGGCTTCGATGATTGTGGTGGTTGTACGAACTCTCCCTTGGGATCAGAAAGGTTTTGGATAGTTGGTTGCTCCATTGGAAAAGAGTAAAAATAAAAGAAAGGTAAGAACAAAGGATACACAGGCGAACTAGGTTCGGAGATGATTATGACAACCGTTCCCCGACAACAGCGCCAGAAATGCTTGTTGGTGTTTCTTAGCGAAAGCATAAGGCATCCACAAGTGCACAGATACACAGTTGTAGCACTTCACCCAGAAGTAATCAGGGCACTACTAGAAATATCCACTTCTATGACGAAAATCTTAATGACGAATCCAAAACTGTCATAGAATATCGCTTTTTATGATGAATATTTACGTTTCATCATAAATCAGTGGTGACGATCCTTCAACCCTCCATATTTATGATGAAATCAGGCATCATCACGCAAAAACATCATAGAACAGTACAGGGTTCGTCACCAAAAACCCTCGCGCGATTGTTCCTGCTCATCTGTGATGATCCTCTGTAGAACTATGACGACCAGGGCTTCATCATTGAACTAATTACACATCTATGACAAAGTTTTTGATCTGTAACGAATGACACTTCATCATAAATATCATCACGGTCCTTTCTCCATCCGACATGTATCTATGGGACCTACAGCTACCCATCCATGACGCTTGTAATTTGTCATAAAGTCTCCCGCTCGGTCCTTTCTCCATCCGACATGTACTTGTGGGACCATTCTCCATCTGACGTGTACCTGTGGGACTTGTAGGTTCTCATCTGTGACACTTGCAATTCATCATAAGTCTCCACTCAGTCCTTTCTCCATCCCACGTGTACCTATGGGACCCTTCTCCATCCGACTAGTTGGACCTGACCGCTTACGTGTCACATGTACCTTTGGGACCTTTCTCCATCTCCATCCGACCTATGGGACCCGACAGCTTGCGTGTCACATGTACCTGTGGGACCATCCGACCTGTGGGACCCGATGGCTCACGTGTCACGTGTACCTGGGGGACCTTTCTCCATCTCCATCCGACCTGTGGGACCCGACGGCTTGCGTGTCACTTGTACCTTTTGTGCCGCCGGGGTCTAATGAATTAAAAAATGCCTCAATTCCTAGGAGTCGAACCCGGGACCCAGAGGAAGGAATGCACGGTCTTTACCATTGCGCTAGACACCTGGTTGTATTGACATGTCTTTGGAGTTGTTATAGTATTATATTCTCTGTGTGGATGCCCTACAGGTTGACCTATATTAGATATTTCCCGTTCAAGTGGAAATAAATCTGCGCCCGTTAGACTAGCAGCAACGGCAGCAGAGGATCCCCGATGTGCTGTGGTGGCTTCGGCATCCTTTTGAAGGCTAGGCGGCAGGGCTTGCCGGTGGAGCGTGGCGGCATTGGCGCCCGTGTCTATTGTGTGCCGTGGCAGAGGCGACATATCCGATCCATAGGTCTCCTTTCTTGCCTTTTCCTGTTCACTTCACTATTTTGGTCCTTGCTTGAACATGAGGTATACAAGAAACATTCCAGCATTGGAGATCTAGTTAGGCCAATGATATGATTATGAAAAGAACTAGGAGGTAGCACTGGTTGGTTTTCTGCTGATGTCTTGGTTTTTTGCATATGTTCAGTTTTGTTACTATAAATGCCTATGTGCAACTAGGCCTATTAATTGTTAAGTGCTTGCTTGATTATACCTATCTGTCTAGGCAAACAAATAGGCCCATTGCTTCTGCCTTCAAAACTATTGTAATTATCGTCCTCTTAATCTTTGTCTATCTCCTATGGAAGAAGCTCTGAGCTCATGTACTGATTGTAAGTGTGATGGATAGACTTGATTTAGCTGGAATTGTAATGGTTACAGCTCCATTAACTGCTACTCTAGTTTGAGTTATATATATCTATGTGGTGCTTGTAACATCCTGATGGGCCAAGTGGGCCCAATCCAGTAAATAATGGGCCGGTGTACTGTAGCAGAACATGGGGCCGGGTACTGTAGCATCCAAAGCGGGCTACTGTTCACCGAGCACTGTTCATCCGAGGAGTGGACCGGTGAAAACCGGTGGTACTGTTCACGGGTACTGTAGCACCGCGAAACACTGTGCAACCAGAGTTTAGTCCCATACTGGAAATCCTGAATTCGCTGGATCGACTTAAATACCAGGGCCAGGGACGCGTAGTAACCTTCGGTTAACCGTTTTGAACGAAGCGAGGACGAAAGTTCAAGCGGGTTGCTACGCGGGTCAGACCACTCCTAGGAAGAGTGGGCTGGGGCCATGTATGTCGGAACTGGACGTTACAGTGCTACTCTAAATTTGTTTGAGGTCGTACCATGAAAATTATTAATGGTTGTTCAAGTTGCATTTTGTATGAGTTGTGGACTTCACTGATCGATTTTTGTTGGATTATTTTCCTCTTCAGTGATCTCATTACTGAACAAGCTCTCATCCTACTGCACACAGATGAAATGGAGGAGGCCCCCAACAAGAGGAACACACTAGCTAGCCTCACAGACGATGTCGTTGTCGAGATCCTCCATCGCCTCCCCGCCCGCTCCTTGTTCTGCTGCAAATGTGTATGTCACTCCTAGAACCGCCTCATCTCAGACTACAACAACCATAAGGTGATGCCCCAGACTATGGCCGGCTTCTTCTACGACATCGACCAAGGCCATCGACGCTACACCAGGGTCATTGGTGAACACCCGTCCTTGTCTTTCTTGCCTTTCACCTTGGACAATGTATTTGTCTCAGATATCTGCAACAGCCTCATCCTATGCTGGTGCCGAGGGGCTAATGGATTATACCGCTATGTCATCTACAATCTGGCAACCAAGAAGTTCAAGGAACTACTGCCTAGCATCCATTCTATTGGTGAGGCTCGATTAGGGTTCGATCCAATAGCCTCCTCGTACTTCCATGTGATTGAATATATAGAATAGGAATAGGATGATGAGTGCAAGGGTGTGGACATCTACTCATCTAAAACTACAGCATGGATCTGTAAAGAATCTAAATGGGGACCGAATACTTGTGTGACAATTGAGAGATCAGAAGAAACGAGATCATCAGAAACTGTGTATCTTAACGGTTGTCTGCACACTATGGGGTACTCGGGGGCTTACCCACAAATACTTGCTGTGGATATGGAGGGAGAGACATGGAGCAAAATTCCTTGTCCACGTGGTTCTTCACCCTCCATGCATCAAGCTCAGGGTCACTTGTGTGTATGTACTATTCATGGTCACAATATGTCCAAACTTTTAATCTGGATCCTAGAAGACTATGGTATTAATAAATGGACATTGAAGCATAATGTCAGCATTCTGAAGGTCTTTGCAAAGACTAACATTGAAATTGGTTATTACTACGATGTTAATGAGTACTACTCAATGGTTTACCCAGAATGGAATTTGCTTCTCTTTATTGGGGTTGGGGAGAAAAATGACATCGTCGCATATAACATGGACAGCAGAAAAGTTCATGTCATCCCTACACGTTATAGTCAGTTTATGAAACGTGGCATACTGCCACAAATCAACGACATACCTTACTATCTTCCCTATGTTCCCTTGTTCTTAGAGTTGGAGTCATTAGCAGAGGAGTAAATAAAGTTTCATGATGTATCACTCTGTCATGACATGTTTAAATGGATCAATGTTGTTTGATTGTCTATGGACATGTTAATTTCCTCTTGGATGGATGTTGTCATTATTTTGCAGCAATTTTAACTTGTTTGTAATGTAAGCTAAGGTCTATGCAGTGTGTCAGATGCGTTCAAATCTACAGAGGTCGGACTTTCTTGCATGTGCAGTAACATTTCAGCACCAATGGCTCCTCTTTGTTACCAAAAAACACCAATGCTCCTCTGTAGTAGTGATATATTAACCGCCGCGATCTCTTCCACAACTCCGCTTGTTTTCCTTCCTTCCCCGAGCCCTCCCATTCCCACTGTAGATCTAAAATCGCCAGGAATGTGTGGTTGCCTTCTCCAAACCTACTTTACTCTTAGCCACCGCCATGGTGAAGGGAGAGCCTTCTACGAAGCACGCACAGGAGGGGGATGACGCCGTGCCCGTGATGAAGGAGGATGACGTCGTGCCTGTGGTGAATCAAGATGAAGCTCCAGTGGATCGCTTTGGAGATAGAGACGATTGGGCCGTTGGCATCATGAGTAAGGATTTCTTGAAGATCAGGAATGTGCTATAGAACACCGGTCTGGGCACCCTCAACCCACCTTGGGAGGAAAAGGTGAGCAGTTACGTCTTCATTTTTCACCAAGTCATCGATGTCCTGGAAAAACTGCCAGCCTACCTGAACAAGAATCGTGCGGACAACGCGGAGTACATCCTCGCCTGCTACCTGAGTGAGATAGATGGCTTCGACACTAGCGTCGTGACGCAGGGAATTAGCACCGGCCATAACACCGAGAAGCACTGGCGCAACCTGGTTCGTGCCAATGCTGAGCAGGTGGCCATCCGCATCACCGCTGACGAGGACGACGACGACGTTGATACCAACGAGGAGGACAAGGACGAGGACAGTGATGCCGACGATGAGTAGAGGAGTAAATAAAGTTCCATTTTATGTATCTCACATTGCATTTGATGTATCTTCCTTATGTTGGGAGTATGGAGGGAGTACATGTTGTTACTCTTTCCTTATATATGTTGTTACTCTTCCTTATGTATCTTCCCTTGAATTTTATGTCGAACACGTTCAAATGTACAGAGGTTTTGATTTGTGAAGTCTTATTTGTATGTCTATGTTTACTATATTGTTGAACTTTGTATTAATTATATGGGTTAAACTCTGTTGAGCATGGTGTAGATCAGGTCCTTTGATCATTTGGTAGCCGGTTTCTAGCCGCTGTTGATTGGTTTTGCCTGTAGGTTTCTTTCTGGTTCTCTTTCTGATCTGTAGTATGGTAAACGCATAACGGAATTCATTCGATCAAGCCTCGCGTCGATGTAATGTCTAAAGGAGGAGCCACATAGCTATTCAAATTTTACAGCGCACGCAAGAAAGTCCGAGCATTGTAAATCTGACCAGGCCGGACATATCTCACGTTATACAAGGAAACCTGTTTCGTACGAATACATTCATTAAATTCCTAAATAAACAAATAAAATTGAAACTAGTTACATGTCCGGTCCGTTCAAATTTACGCTGCTCGGACTATCAAGCAAGCATACGGTTTACAAGAAACAGGTAAACGTCATTTTGTCGAATATACTAGAGGCACGTGGTCGGGGGAAAAGCTGTGATCGTTTGTTGTAGAGTACACATCTGTGGTATGGTAACTAGTTACCATCTGTAAGCATGATTTCGATTAGTGTCAACCGACGGAAGGGGAAAGCCACTCATGACTACTACTACTGATACAAATATTGTGACTGAGTGCACTCCATAGCCAATAGTTTTGCTCACAACTCTGTACTGCATAGTGTCTCTATATATATTTGGTCAAAATTCAGAATCTTTGAGGGAAGGGGGACGCTCCTCCCATATCGACCTTGCGCGGTTGCCGAGAGTGAAGTGAATGCGCAGGAAAGCTGGACACAAGAGGCGCCGATGGAGGAGGTGGACAACGTCACCGAGACCATTCCGTTAGGGTTCGCCCCATGCCGCGCTATAAGAAGCGCAGGCTCAACCCTCCATCCCCCAACATGATCGTGGAGGACGAGGATGACTCCTCGTCGGAGTAGGAAGACGAGGAGGGGCAGCGGCAACGACGACGGCGGGGGCAGCGGCGTCGATCAGTAGGTGTTAATTAGTACAGTAACAGTAGGTGTAGTAGTAACTAGTAGTAGTACAATGGCGGGTGCGTTGTAGTACACTTTTGGTCTATTTCGAATGGCCTCATGTACCTAGATATATATTAGGAATCAATATAATGGCGATTTTAATTATTTTTGAGTGCTTTTCATGTATTTTGGAATGTGCTTTATTTTGATGAGGGCGCACAGGTAATGGCTTTCTTTGAACAGTGAACACCACTGCAAAGAAATGAACAAACTGATACAAACACTGAACAAACACTGAATAAACAAGCGCACTGTCAATTACAGATTGAGATACATCAGCATTATTGACATCCCGATACATACCACAATTAACTAAGTTCACATAACTCATCTTGTTGCCTTCCGCTTCTGCACCCTTTTTGCATGTCCGGCCTGTGGCAAAACAAGGGGGGCGGACTGTCCTTTGGTTGTTGATTTTGCATATCCAAGATAAAAGAGCTGGCCGAACACCTATATGGTCTGGCCTCGTCTAATACAACATGGCCAGACTGTGCTTTGGTGGCATCAAAGATTAGGCACCTATTCCTGGGTCTTGGTTGGTTTTGCAGAGTTAGGCATGGCTATATGCATAATAAGAGGAGAGCAGTGCTACTAGAAAGATAACATAACATCAAACCAGACTTCATATATATATATATGTGGAGTACAACAACGATACGAGTTCAGACTACATAATCATGCCTTCATCGACCATAATAAGACAAGAAATGTGCCACACTATTCAAAGTCATACAACTACTACATAAACATACTAGTTCTAACTACAGATGATTAACATGACTTCGTAGTAGTAATGAGCACCATGCAGCATACTAGTCCTAACTAAAATGCTGTGTTCACCTAAACGGATTAAACGGCCGTTTAAACGGACGGTAAACGGTGGTAAACTGTTTTGTTTAGGGGGTAAACGGAAATTAAACGGTTGATCGTTTAAACGGTCAAAAAAGGGAAAAGACGGCATAAATGGCCTAAACGGAATGCAGATAAACAGCATTAAACGGGCTAAACAGCTGTTTAAACGACCATTTAGGCGAACACGAGATAAATCTAGTTCAGTTTTGTATGGACAAATTTGTATACTTAAGTTTATTATATTTATAAATGTGTACACTTGATATGTTACATACATAAATATCTATATTTGGTTCTTTTCACATGCATAAATATATATACATGCCAAAATAATTGATTTTTACTCGGATAAATATGTATAAATGCTAGAATACTTGATTTTTTACATGCACATATATAATTATATGTATTTTTTTTAAAAGTACAAAACCGTTTATACCGTTTAACTTCGTTTAAACACCGTGTAAACAGCATAAACGCTAAACGAAGGGCGACCGTATAAAGACCGTTTACCGTTTAGAAAAACATTGCTAAAATGTTTACATGACTTGATACTACTAATTAATTTAATGAGCAGTGCCATCCCACAGCTCTAAGCATGTCATGCAACAAGGACACCAACAGGCACGATCAAAATCCAACGCTTGCAAGGTAAACCTACCTGGGTTAAAACCAGCAAACCTCTCCGCCATGTCAAACCGGAGGATCACTTCACCAGCTCCCGCCGTGGGGTGCCGGGAGTCGATTCGACAAAGGCGAGCCGGACCACGACGGGGCCACCTCTGTAGAGCCCTCGGACATGTCCTCGGCGGACGGCGAGCGAGACCGCAACATTGCAGGAGACCCGCTCTCGCCGTGGGGCGCTGGGTGCGGATCCGGCGACAACGAGCTCGACCACGACGGTGCCACCAACGATGGCGATGTGGACTACACCGAGAGCGCCGGTGGCAAGCAAACCACCGATGCTGGTGGCGTCAACGTCGTCATTATGGGCGACGGGGAGACCAATGCCAACCTAGGAGATAGCGTGCGGGACCGCGACGGTGCCTGCAACGATGGCGAGGTGGACCGCACCGGGAGCGGCGGTGGCGAGCGAACCACCGGTGCTGGTGGCGTCAACGTCGTCGTCGTGGGCGACTGGGAGACAAATGGTAGCCTAGGAGACGGCGTGCGGGAGCGAGACAGGTACCAGCAGTCAAGAAGGGTATGAATAGACATCGAAACAGGGTGCGCCAGCGCATTGGAGGAAGCGTGGACTGGAGCTCGACCACGGTTCCTCGAGGACCTTGAGCGCTTCATGGGGACGGCCTTCATGGGAACCGATGGAGAGGCGGAGGTGGGGACTTTGCGAGACAGTGCGAGGCCAGACGTTTTGTGCAATGCAAGGGGAGAGTGAAACAATGGGAGTGAGGCCAGGCTTTGTACACACTAGGACGCCAGGGCTAGAACAGGCTTCTGACGTGACCGCACAACGTTCATCATTACTAGTACTATCCGAGTAGTGAGTATTTTAGATGGCCGAACCTTCTGTCATCCGACGAAGTATACAATGCAGTCCATTCCAAGCAGTCGTAGGCTCGCAGCAGCCGAGGGGCTGCAGCTAGCTAGAGATGGCTACATGGTTTCATAGGTTCTGATCGTTTGCACACCCTCAGCTGTGTTTGAAGCTACCGCTTCATCAATCCAATGCCTTACTACTTCAGGCATGCAGCCACAGACAGTGCAGCTCCTGTTTGTAGCACAGTCAATCAGGCAAAAGTTCTACTCATAACTGAGTACAAGAGTTACATGTCCGACCCGTTCAAATTTACGCTGCTCGGACTATCAAACGAACATATGGTTTACAAGAAACAGGTAAACATCTTTTTGTCTAATATCATAGAGGAACGTGGTCGGGGGAAAAGTTGTGAGCAAGATGGTTATGAAAATGCAAACGGGCGAGGGAAGGGGGGAGCCAGAAGGTAGACGATTAATGCAATGCTATCGGATGAGGGAAGAGGGAACGCGCCTTTTAAATAGACCTTGCACGACTGACGAGAGAGAAGCGAATGCAGCAGAAATGCTAGACACAAGAAGTGAATCGAGAGAGAGCTTTTGACCACCATGACACGCTTAACACCCGAATGCCTAGTGCGGTTGTGATAGGTCTTTTCTATACTTATTTCACTCCAATCCAAGCAGTCACAACAGTCAAGGGGCAGACTGATTGCTACTCCGTACAACACTTTATTCTGTCCTACGAGATCAAATACTGAGCGGGCAGACTTTTTTGCGTTCGCAGTAAAAGTCAACAGCTATGACTCCTCCGTTCTGTATTAGATTGAGGCTAGACTTGTTTAGATGAACTCCTCACTGCATGGCTCTTTCAAGGTCAACAAATTTTATCAAAGACACGAGTTGGCTTCAACAGAGATCAAAGGCACTCATGAATGTTTAGCATATTATAGATCAGATCAAAGACAATTAGAAAGAAATCTATAGTGAAAAGCAACCAACAGAGGCTAAAAACCAACTACAAAATGACTTGCTTAATAAACCAATACTAAAGTTGAACACGAACTTCTTACTTCAAGTAGTAAGATGATCGTAGAGGTACAAGTGGAGTAGCCGTTAGCTCCGACACTCCTTCCGCTAAGCGTATCGAGTACACTAGTGGACAACTCTGGTACTTCTCCAACTCTTCTCGCTCTCTCCCTATACTACTCTAGCTAGAAGCTAAAGATGTGAGTGGAGCTCTTCTTCTTCTCTTGTGTATCAATGTGTGAATGAATGAATGTGGAGCCCTCCCCTTGCTTATATACTAGCTTCAGGTCAGTTTGGGGGCTTATACATGGAAACCTTTCAAACCAACCTCCTGGCACCATAATTGAACCGCCTACGCAAGGTGGGGCCGAGCGGCGCTGGGGGCAGTGCACCCGCACTTGGGGTGCGGCCGCACCAGGCCTAGCCTGCCTCGCCACCGCCTTCACGTGGTCGGTTCCTGGATGGGCCTAGGCCACTTCTACGTCGGTGGTTGGTCCTGATTTGACAGTTGAGTGGGCTGCCCTGTGATTCTTTGGCCTGAATATGCTTTACACTTTGCCTGATTGCGTATTTTGACATGTATTTCATACTTATGTCCTGCAAAACTTATATATACCAAAACTTGTGGAAAATGTGAGTTGAAAGCCCTAATTCTAAGTTTTAGTATTCACTTTTGTTTATTTTGTTTAAATGTTGACGGTAAGAATCATGAGTTAAACACCGCCAACACCAGGATGTTTGCAATTTTGGATGGATGCGTGGACACTCCCTGAGCACTGACCACATGGCCTAAATAGGCTATTGACTGCTGAGCAAAGCGGCATTTGGACAATTTGACCAACCATTGATCTTGAGATAGTAGAGAAAGGACCTGCTCCAAATGCTTGATGTGTTCTTCATATGAGTTGCTATAGACCAATATATCATCAAAGAAGACTAGAGCACACTTGCGAAGAAAGAGGCCGCAAAGTAGTGTTCATAGCTCCTTGGAAGGAATTAGGTGCTCCAGTTAACCCAAAGGCCATAACAGTGAACTCAAAGTGCCCCCAGTGAGCTTGAAAAGCTGTCTTGTGTTCCTCCCCAGGAGCTAACCTGATCTGATTAAACCCAGCATGAAGATCTAGATAGGAAAACCAACTTGCTCCTGACAGTTCATCAAGCAACTCATCGATCACTGGGATTGGGAACTTTCCCTTAACAGTGAGGGCATTTAACTGCCTGTAATCGACACAGAATCTCCAGTTGCTGTCTTTTTTGCGAACCAGCAGTGCAGGTGAGGAAAACGCACTGGTGCTTGGTCTGATAAGGCCAGACTGCAGCATTTCAGTGACTTGAGTTTCAATTTATGTTTTCAAAGCTGGGGAATACCTATATGGGCGGACTGAGACCGGATGGGCACCAGGCACAAGCGGGATCGAGTGATCACAATCTCGACGAGGTGGCAGCTCAGTCGTCAGCTGGAAAAGGTGCTGGAATTTGTTAAGCAAAGACTGAATTTCTAAAGGAACAGCAGGCATTGACTCCTCTTCTGTGATGTGATAGACTTGGACCATCGAGCAGTGTTCTGGACCAGGCAAAATCCCCTGCAGCACAATCTGATGAGGCCCATATGGAATGTGAATCCACTTTTGGATCCAATGCACTTTCATTGGCGAGAACGCCTGCAACCAGTCCATCCCGACGATCATGTCATATGTACCAATAGGAATCAGCTTGAGCGTCACAGAACTGCCATTGGCAACCTTCACTGGAGCTGGAGACTGTAGAGGCTGAACACCTGACAGCGATTCTGCCAACCGAGTGTCCAAGAAGGAATGGTTACTGCCTGAGTCAATAAAGATGTTCACTGGCTTCCCTTGAATTAAACCTTCAAATTGCAAGCTGCGCGAGTGGACTGCCGTAGAAGTGGTCGAAGCAGATAGCAACATGAAAACTTGTTCATTGTCAGCAGAGGTGCCTTGCTCGGATGAACTTTCTTCAGAAAAAAACATCTTCACAGAGAGCCCAAACTTCTTGAAGAGCATGAAGTTGTACGACTGAAGCACACTTGTGGCCTTGATGCCACTTCTCGCCACAGCACATGCACAGGCCGCATGCCTTGCGGTAGGAGCGCAGGGACTGTAGCTTGTCATCGACTGATGAACGACGCGGAGCTAGGCGACAATCATCAGGCGGATGCTTGTCGTTAGGAGGTAGAGCACCCAGCCCCGGCCGTGGTGGTGGTGGTGGCAGCGGCAAGGGGCCATGGCCACCCAAAGGCTTGGCGAGATTCACCGACTCCGTTCGCTTGAATTCCTTGCACCTGGAGGGCTCAGATCGCTTCTTCCTTTAACAGAGCAAGGGTACACGCAGTATCGAGATCGCCAGGGTGTTGAACCAGGACAACAGAACGGATATCGTCATGGAGCCCGTCAATGAATCGAGTGGTATAAGAGAGTGTGTTTGGGTAAGGGGTGTAGGCTGAGAGTTGCTCAATGAGATCAACAAATTTGTCGACATACTCTTGTACAGAGCATGTCTGCCTGATGTTGAAGAGCTGGCGAAGGAGCAGCTCATGTTGGTCGCGGCAGAAGCACTCACGGACCAGAGCACAGAGAGTCGACCAATCGGCTGCTTCAACACGATGCGCAATGGATTGAAGCCAGCGATTGGCGGGGACGGTGAACTGCATCGTAGCGACGCGCACCCACATAGATGGATCAACGAAGTACATCTCGAAGTAGAATTTGGCCTGGGTGATCCACAACTGTGGTGTGGTGCCATCGAAGCCGGGAAACAGCATCTTAGGCAGCTGGCCCAATTGAGGAGATTGGGTGAAGGTGGTGGGATTGAGGGGAATTATATTGTGTTCGGAGGTGGGGTGGGATTGGTGGGATGGGTTGGTGGAGGGTGGTGGGTGATTGGCAACGGCGGTGGTGGGGAATGGAGATGGGGGGTTATCAGAGGTGGGGGAGGGTGACGGGGATCCGAAGCTTGAGGAAGGGGAGGGTAGGGGGAACCGTACATACCATTGGCCGGGGTCGGAATTATGGTCGCGACCGAACCATATTTCGGCGCCCGTGTAGTCATGACGACGCGGTGCCCGTTGGGCCAGTCGACCAGAGATCTGCTAGGGTGTTGCGCTGCGGCGGCCGACTCCTGACGCGCCTTCAGCGGTGGTTGCTGAGGCTGCATCGCTGGGGACTTGGTGAGACGGCGGTGCTCGTAGTGGATGTCGTCGAGGTGGCCATCGATCTCCGGGCGCCAGGATTGAAGCTCCCCGACAGCCCCCTCCAGCGCTTCCACCCTGTCGTCTTGTTCGTCGCGGATCTCGGCCAACCGGATGAGCTCGATGTCGACCATGCGCTGCTCCAGATCGGTGACGCGCGAGTCGAAGTGGGTGCCCCAGTTGTCGGCGACGACGGCGGCGGTGTACTGGGAGGAAGCGAAGTCCTCCAAGGCGGCGAGGCGTCCATCAACGGCTTCCTCGCGCTCCTGAAGGGCCGCAGATGCGTCCTCGAAGCCCTTCTTCTCCAAGCGCTCCCAACGCTCGGCAGAGCGCGTGTCGAACTCCTCCATCCTCTTGAGCATTTCGTCGAACGTCTTGGCTACAACCGCATCCATCGCCTCTCTTGCTCGCTGCAGCCGGGTGAAAATGCTCGTGGGAAGTTGTCGCGGCCTCCAGAGCTCGCCGGCGCCCTGGATTCGTCGGCTCTATACCGGAATGTTAGCTAATCTTACTGGAACCGAGGAAGAAGAGAGGTAGGGCTGCCCGCCTGGCCGGCTGTCGGCTGAAGGTTCGATTCAGAATTCAGTGTTCTGTAGTTTGTTGCGTTCTCTCCTCTCCTTCCTTCCCTTTTCTACTCACTCAGCGACCTTCCCCTCGCACAAGTTACAGACCCAGTCTGGGCCGGATGCCTTCACACTCTTGGGCCTTGAGCGAGTTCCTCTTCTAGGCTTCGGTGGAGCGCTGGTACCCGGGTGAGGAGTGGTGACAACTGGCTAGTTGTTCATGTAGGGAGGAAGCTGAGATGGAGTAAGCACAAAGCTAGGAAATGCATACACTGACGGCTGCTGCCAGAAAATTCAGGTCAATGCTCTGCGGTGGCTGCTTGCCTGTAGCCCCTACACCAGTCTGCCTAGTCCTCTGGTTGTCTGGTACTCTGGTTGGTCGTTGTCGACTCCTCTCTACTCGTCTACTCCTACAATGAAACACAGATTTGCTAGTGATGGATACGTCGTACAGAACATTGGTATGATCCTTATAAAAAAAATGTTGATATGATCTCTAGCTAGTGCTACTCTGCAATAGCACATATGAGTACAGGGCAGTCAGATAGGTACCTGGAGATCTTCAGGCAACATCTGCTTTATCAAGAACAAGAATGTGGCATTCTAGAACTGGTTGCAACTCAAGGCTGCGGTTTTGCAAGTTCATCTGGCAAACCCTTCTCTATATATATATTCCTTAATTTGCAGGGTCATCCAGATTACCACCTCTGAACACTTGTAGGATCACTCGGTTTTCGAATTGTTGTTATAGTGACATTGACAGAAGAAATAAGGGATGAACACCAATATTTGATATCTGACATCAAGTTATCAATCGAAACAAAAAAGAAAATACAACCATACAGCCTCATTGTACAGTACATCATTGTCCTTAATGCTGAACTGCTATGACACGACACGAGTTATGCTTTTGCAATCTTTTGGAACTTTGAAGTGGATTGAGATTTTGTTTTGCCCGTCCTCGACCTCCTCCGGCTACGGGTACCAGAACATTTCATCTGGTACTCTTGCGACGCCGTCAATGGCTGCGTAAATGCTGGAGCAACCGCGCAATACATGGAGCTTTGTGGGCTCCAGATCTGCCTTTGGTAACTCAACACTTGTCTCTCATCATCGTAGAAACCATCAGTGACATTGGGCAGCAGCTTCCTGATAACATCTTGCTCAACCAGCTCATACTGGCTGGAATGCTTCTCAGGCAAGAGATAGGGGGACACATGGCACTGCAACTCAAGAGGAGGAAGGCCGCCCTTCCTGTCGATGCACGGTGA
This sequence comes from Miscanthus lutarioriparius, assembly GCA_904845875.1. NCBI lineage: Eukaryota > Viridiplantae > Streptophyta > Magnoliopsida > Poales > Poaceae > Miscanthus > Miscanthus lutarioriparius. The sequence continues at coordinate 35,889,388 of CAJGYO010000017.1, read as the reverse complement.
GGCGTAGCAAATTGCAGTGAACCGAAGCACTGGATGAGACAGTAATAGCATTCCATTAACTCTATGCTTATCATCACCCATGGATGACTCACAATCATTACGGTGACAGCTCTCAGTCTGTCGACAGCACCATTTCGAACTTTCTGAAATACTGGAATGGTCATCACTGTGCCCTATTGTTTCAGTTAACAGTCTACTGATGGCTACGCGAGCAGCACCAAATTGGGGTGGCAAGAGCTCCAAGCAGCTTATAGCAATAGCCACTATGTCGGATGCCTCAGATAGACGGAACAAAACAAACATCTTGAATCCTTTTTGCCACATAACTTCATCTTCACGCGAGACAAAGAGACATGCCTCCAATCCACTTCCACTCTTAGCATCCGGGTGGTCCTGCCATGGCCACAGCATAATATGGTCACTGCAAGTTTTTGTCTGGATCAAGAACTCCATCGAATCACCGGCAAGCAACGCCCTGGTTAGCGATGGCAAAAACACGGACTTCTTTGGGTGGCCGCCAGACTCTACCAGCCTGAAGAAGCTGTCCGCACCATCAGCGAGCCTCTCGAACCTCCGCAGCGTGCTGTCACTCAACCTCAGCTCATCTTCTTTGCGGCGAAAAGGAACAAAGTGTTTGGCCGCTCGAATCAAATACTGAGAGATCGAGTTACCGGTCGTTGTACTGTCGCTGGCACGACTGCACTGTAAGGTTTGCTTCTTGTGCAGATGCAGTAGATCATCGCTTTCCTCAGCGACACGCTTTAGCTTCGCCTTCCACTGCAGCAACGGGAGGTGGGAGATGCGGAGATGTTCCGTGACGGCAACAACGCTGCGGATCTTGAGCACCGCCATCTCCAGTCTCTCGGCTTTGTCCTCCACGCTCTCCTGCTGGCTGGTTTTGTCGCCGGAGAGAAAAGATGATACTACTCTGCTCACTGCCTCACTTGCCACAGCAGATCCTACTATTTCCGCCATTGATGATAAGCACTCAGAATTTCAGATGAACGGAGTTACGAAGAGAAGAAGGGGTTTAGTGTGCTCTACAAACAAGTTGCTTGGTCATACTAGATAAGTTGAAGGCTGTCATTACAGGACAGGTGTATGGGCAGGCCCTGTGCTGAATATTAGTTGAAATTAGCTGAAAAACACTGTTTTGACTGAAATGCTGTGAGAGAAAAATATTGTTTTAACTAAAAAAAAGAAGCCGAACCAATCGGATTTAAAGTAAGCCGAGACCTGTCAGAGGGTAAGACCAAGAACGGGGACACATTTAATAGAGCGAGGAAATTACACGCAGGGAGAAGGTTTAGTGCACGGCATGGTCATGCAGCCTGTTCGGGAGGCCGTATCGTATCGTGGATTATTTACTGCTGGCTGGTTTGGTGTGAGAGAAAAACACTGTTCCCGGCTGGAAATTTACGATCGTTTACGAGCAAGCGAACAGGCTGATGAGCGAGGACTTTCTTGTCTTCTGTAGTGCATATGAGCCTTGCACGGCTATCTCCAACGATAATACCTAAAATATAAGACCCATAAGTCTTTTAGGTAGTGTTATAGGCAAAAGGTTCAATACTAATTCGGTTTCTTTTCCAACAACGAGACTTAAAAGAGAATCTTTCTGTAAATGGGTTTTTAGGAGAGAGGATGCCCATATTTAGGTTGTGCCTCTCAGACAACCCAAAATAGGTCTTCCGTATATGTACTCTGTTGGAGGCTAATTTTGGATCTCTTGCTATCTATTTTGAGTTTGGGTAGGTTCCTTGTTGAAGACGGTAATGATACTCCAATTGCCTCGCAGAAAGTAACAGCTCGTTGATTTTTGAAACTATGAAACAATTAAATAACTAAAAACCAGAAAAAAATCTAAGAAAAACAATATCTCATTGATCGTTTATCACCTATGTTTACATGTTATACAGTAGGTCTACTACTGCACATGGTATATAGATATACACTATATTTCGATATATAGTAAAAACAATTGTCCTGTTCACTTGACTGATAAGTCATAGCTGAAATTATTGTTAGCTGATTTGTTATGAGAGAAAAATATTATTCATTAGCTGAAAAGTATGACCTATAAGTCATGCGAAAGGACGAATACATCCAAGTAATTTGGATGGGGGAGAGTATCAAATAAACTTCTTCGAACAGCATCATTACGGCATTACATAAGCAATAATAGGACACTAGCTAGTTAATGCTGACTGATGTCGCTCGGGAAGGTAGCTCCGGTTCATCCGCCGGCGGTTCACGCTATCGTCAGCATCGTCGCTGGAGCTCGCAGGGTGGCGGGCTGTAAGGACAGTGAAGGGGAGGCCAGCGACGTCATGCTGCCGGAGTATGGGGCCGTGAAAGTGGTGAATCCGGCGGCGGCGGCGTATGCACCCGTCGCGGCTGCTCACCGGCGCAGGCGTGGCCGGCTCTCCGGTGCGGGATGCAGCCGACGGCGATGTGCAGCACAGGCAGGGCCGAGGGAGTGGGCAGAGAAGGTTCGCGATGGATAGTGTCGGTGCAGAAAGTGACCAACACGTAAATATTTGTAGTTTTACCGTACGTTGTGATCGGATGTGGCCTAGCACTCAATGACGCGGGGTTTATGCTGGTCCAGGCAACGTGCCCTACGTCCAGTTCGAGTTGGTCGATGACTTTATTCCCGAGCCCAGGTACTTAAAGTTTGTTGTGGGGTTACAAACGAGAGAGAGTAAGATGGAGGGTGCAAGAGGTCCGGTCGGACTCTGGATCGACGGGCCGAGAGAGACGGGAACTCCTACGTGCGCTAAGTATTTGAGCGTGTGCTCTGATGGAATCGTTCGAATCGTAGGTTGTTCGAATCGTTCATGAATCGATCCCCGGGTGGTTGAATCGTCCGTCCCCTTTTTGGGAGAGAGCACATCCCCTTTTATAGATAAAGGGGACGGCTTTACAAGAGGGAGTGTGAGAGAAAGAGTGTGTGTGCTATCTAGTCTTGTTGCCCACGCTGTCGGGTACAAGGCGGTTTGTCGACGCCCATAACACTGTTGATGTTTAGATGCATGTGGTAGGTTCCATCGTCTTCTTCTGCTATGGCAGATGTCGGCACCAACCATACTGTAGGATAAATGTCGACGCCCACAACATTGTTCATGTTCTGACATGTCTGGAAGGTTGTGGTGCCTCTTTCTGACACGGCCTGACAGTACTGTCCTGCATGTGTGCAGGGTATGGTCCCTGATATTGTGGTTTGATTGGAGCGCCCTGCCTTACTTGCTCTGTTCATTTCCTAGGTCTTCACCGAGCGGGCGTCCCCGGTCGGTTGTTCCATAGTTGGCTCCGGCCTTCTAGTCGGAGAAGAGCTGTAAGCAGAGGTTCGATATACTCACAGTCGGAGAGGCGAGCCAGTCGGAGGCGAGCTGGCCAGGCCTTTTAGTCGGAGAAGCGATCGCCGGAGTCGAAGGCGAGCTGGCCAGGCTTTTCAGTCGGAGAGGCGGCCCGGAGTCGGAGGCGAGCGTCGATCCTCTTTGGCCAGTCCTTCCGGTCGAAGAGACGGGTCGGAGTCAGAAGCGACGGAAGCGAGGGTCGTTCCTCCTCGGCGGCTAGGCCTTCCGGTTGGAGAGACGGGCCGGAATCGGAAGCGACGGAACCGAGCGTCGTTCCTCCTCGGCCAGGCCTTCCGGTCGGAGAGGCGGGCTGGACTCGGAAGCGACGGAAGCGAGCGTCGTTCCTCCTCGGCCAGGCCTTCTAGTCGGAGACTGGAACGCCCCTGGCCTGTCGTTAGGTTTTTTGGGCCGGTCCAGGAGTTGCGCATCGTTCGCAACATCGTCTGCTGGGCCGAGCTTTTTACTGGGAAGCAGGTCCATGAGGGACCCCAGGTTTATGAACCCGACAGGAGCCCCCGAACCCCCAGGCGATTTGAGTAGAATCGCCTGGGGGATTTTTTGGTTTGACGACGGGTGCGCATGAGCGCACCCGATGGTGTAGCCCCCGAGCCCCTGGGCAATTTGGGTAGAGTCGCCTAGGGGTTTTTTGTCAGCGCGCGTGTGTGTATGCACCTTGGTGGGCGTAGCCTCCTCTTTCCAGTTTCTGACCCATCGTTTCCAGGAGCGCGGTCCTAGGCGTTTGGTCGCAGCCGAGGGACTAGGCGAGACGGAGTCATCAGCCATGGCGTCGGGAGCCCCGAGGGTTCGGGCGAGTCAAAGTCACGGATCCATGGATCAGGCGAGTCGGAGTCACTAACAAAGGCATTGGGCGTGCCAAGGGATCGAACGAGACGGACTCACAGATCCAGGCGTTGGGCGCAGCCGAGGGACAGCCGAGGGATCAGGAGAGATGGACTCACGGATCTAGGCGTCGGGCGCAGCCGAGGGACAGCCGAGGGATCGGGCGAGATGGACTCGTGTACCTAGGCGTTGGGCACAGCCGAGGGACAGCCGAGGTATCGGGCGTCCTGAGCCCCTAAGCCTCGTTGGGCTCGGTAGGGGTTAGTTGAGTTTCGTGCGTTACCCTGTCCATGGTTTCCGCAACCAGAGGGGCTGAGCTAACGTTACTTGCCTCAATGGCTCGAGTGACGCGCTCGGTGAGCTCGCTAACGGGTATGTTCGAGTGGAATCTGGGTCCATCGTTCGTGACGGGGTCGGCATAACCCTCATGTGGCATTCCACTGCTCCTTAACCCACATTCCAGCAGATGCCCGGGTCATTTCAGAGACCGACCCATGTGGCCCGCTCGCCTCCCCTCGATGGAGATTCTATGGGCATGGCTCGAGGTTAGGATCGAATGAGAAGGTTGAGATGACCTTGTCTGCTTTGGAGCAGACTGGGTGAGGGCCGCTGCGGCTCATCTGCGTTTTCTCCCCTAGCTCTGTTTGACGTTAGGTGGCCTCGAGCCCTTCGCGGGCCAGCCTTCGAACCCCGGTCGGTCGTTGCTCATGTTGAATAAGGCAACTACCGTTTCGTGACGCAACACAAAGCGTTGTGATGCATTAGCTGCATATGCGATGCTTTGGATGTATGGGATGAATGAATGATTGTATGAATGAATGCGTGAATGCATGTATGAGAATGGATGAATGAATGACCATGCATCAGAAAAAATAAAGTAAGAGGATTTGGTAGAGTTATCTTGGCGACCCGAGCGACAGGCTTGAGGAGTTTTTATCGGATATGTCCGAATGGGATCCGCGCTCGTCGTTCATGACGGAGCCGGTCGTGGCCCACATGGGCATCCCTCTGCTCCTTACCTGTCCCTCAGTGTTTGCCTGAGCCGTCCGATCGACTCAGGAAGTCCGTTGGTCTCTCTTTGGTGGAGATCCCGTTGTTGGGCCCTTCCAAGTCTTGCCTGGGAAGGCGGAGAGCCGCCTGGGAAGGCGGAAAGCTGCCTAGGAAGTCAGAGCTATCGGCGTCGGGAGGCTATGTGGCCAGACCGGAGGTAGAACAACCACCGACGGGCCACGAGGTTGAGGTGGTGGAGATCCCTTGCCCCGGCGAGGTGGGCACCAGGGTGGAGCCGTCGGCCATCCCACCGTCGCAGGAGCTAGCGGTGGTCCGATCATCGGCTGGGCCTTCCAACGGGCTAGGGTCGACCACTGACCTAGTGTGGCCCTACCCCAAGGACCCGAGGAAGGTTCGGTTCATCCTTCGGGATGAGCAGGAGGTGTAGCTCTAGGACGTGCTTGGGGGGAGAGGACTCGCCATGGAGTCCGATCTCGTCCAAACCAGGGTGAAGCTCGAGGAGGCCTTAGAGCGGGTCAAGTCCGTCTAGCAGGCGGTTACTGTCGACCTACCCCAGGTCGTAGAGGTAGGTTTTCTGCGTTCATCCTTGACTCCTTGGTCTTCCACTAGTTATCTCATCGTGTTTGCCTCTTGTTTTGCAGGGTTTGGAGGAGATGTCGAGCCGCAAGTCTAGTTTTCTCTAGGAGGAGCATGCTCGGGAGGCCACAATGTCGCGGCGGGTCACCGAGCTTGAGCACAAGCTGGAGTTTGCCCGCCGTGAGTCTCAAGGCTGGGCGGCCGTGGTGACGGAGGCGCGGGCGGTGGAGCTGCTCGTGGTGGAGTGGGCAACCGCCGCTGAGCGGGGACTTGAGGTGGCAAAGGTCCATCAGGCAGAGACTGAGGGGACACTCTAGAAGTCCCTGGCAGAGACTGAGGTGGCACTCCAGAGTTCCCTGGAGGCCCTAGAGTTGGAGTGGAAGGCTCGGTCGGAGGTCCATAAGGAAGTGCTCACGCTCGGGGGCGGGTGCTTGGGACGGAGGAGTTGAACGCCCGGTTGCATGAGCAGGTGACTCGGTAGGAGGAGGGACTCTCCATCCTCGAGAACACCCGCCTTGGTATGTACTTGTTCCATCTTTGACATCTTGGTTTTTTCCTTTAGCTTGCTTCTGAGCTTGTTGTCCTTCTTCCAGAACTGGGCGGAAAGGTTGGTTCGCTGGAGCGGGACTGGAGATGGCCAAGGTGATGATCGGTCAGAGCGCGGAGGCGCTGGCCAAGTCTCCTGACGAGCGACGTGCTCTCGAGGGGGAGCTCGACCAGCTCTGCGATGTCGCCCAGGTCATCATCTCGGAGGTGTTCGGGTTGGCGTCGAGCACTAGCACGCCCGCCATACGACTGGCGGAGGTCCCGAATGAAGTTCGGGCCCTCATCTCTGATAGGATGTTCTATGGAACATCGGGGGTGCTGACTTCAGTAGCAATGCACCACCCGGACCTAGACTTCGCCGCCATCTGCAGCAGGTATGCCGACGGCTGGAGCCTGGACGCCATCCATGCGCTCGGGGAGAGCTTGCTGCCATATGCACAGTTGGTGGCAGAGCAAGTCTCCGCGCAATGGGTGATGGAGGCTCACCGTGCGAGCGCTGCTGAAGGTGCGGGCCAGGAGGACGCCGCCCAGCCTATGGATGGAGTGGGGCCTGGGTCGGAAGCGGACATTGTCCCGCCTCTGACTAAACTGAACGTCGCCCCATCAGAGGGCGAGCAGCCTTTATCTTCGCCAGTCGCGCCGTCAGCCGATGCCACCGGGAGGCCACAGTAGAAATTAGAGTAGAAGTACTTAGCATATATAAAGGATAAAGTTCATGGGGGAGCCCCCGTGTGAACATTTTGTGTATTAATGAATACAGCAATTTTCGTTTTGTGATGAATCACTTCATTCGGGGAAGCTTGTCCCATCCGTTCCTTGTTTTTACCTTAGCATAGCTCTATTTTTATTCTTTCTTTTTTGCACCTGCCTGTTTGTCCCATAGGCTGCAACCTTAAGAGCCCAGGCGTGGCCCGTGAGGCTCAGCTACTCGTAATCGTAGGTAGTGGCAGGGTGCGATCGGTCGGAATGTTTAAAGCAAAGTTACGTAAGGTAATTAAAGGAACGGACTACCCTTTCATTCGGGTAGAAAAGTATTTACCATAAGATAGTAAAAAAGAGGTGGTATCGCACCCTCGTGGAGCCCCCCGAGCGACCCGGGCCAAAAGTGTTCGGGCCGGGGTGCTTTGTAGGAGCGAACGTTGAATGAAACAAAGCGGTAAAGACTGAATTTTAGGGGAAGAAACGACGTAACTGTTCGATGTTCCAAGTGTTGGTGAGAACGTCACTGTTGTTGTCCTTCAGTCGGTAGGGGCCCGGTCGGATCACTTCGGTCACCGTATAGGGTCCTTGTCTTGATCCTCGCGCTTAGCCTTGCCCTTGTCCCGGCCTCCGTTGAAGACTGCTCCGACCACCTCCTCGCTGGAGGCATGGTTCATAGCGACGTCGAGCAGGTCACGGGTGGTTCGGGGCTTCAGGCAGCCAAGCTTATGAATCAAAGACTCACAGGTTGTCCCGGAGCGGAACGCGCTGATGACATCTACGTCGATGACATCAGGAAGGGAGTTGCACCGCTTTGAGAACCTACGGATGTAATCCCGCAGGGTCTCGTTGGGCTCCTACTGGCAGCTCTTGAGGTCCCAGGAGTTCCCATGGCGGACGTACGTCCCCTAGAAGTTCCCGACGAAGATCCTCTTGAGGTCCGACCAGTTGCAGATGCTGTCTTGCGGGAGGAATTCGAGCCATGCTCGAACATGTTCCCCCACGCAGATGGGGAGGTACTGAATGATGAAGTGGTCATCATCCACTCCTCCGGCTCGACAGGCAAGCCGGAAGTCTTTGAGCCATATACCGGGGTTCGTCTCCCCGCTATACTTGGTGATGTTGGTAGGTGGTCGGAAGCGTTGTGGGAACGGCGCTATCTGGATGCGTCGGGCAAAGGCCCGTGGTCCCGGGCCATCCGGGCTGGGACTCCGGTCGTCGGGTCGGCGACCACGCCTGGGGTGCGTCTCACTAGTCCCCTCGATGGTCCAGCCGGAGCCCGTGCTACCTGCTCTCACCGCCGCCCGGTGGACGTCATCGTCATACCGAGCCTAACGCTGGTTGTTGATGACACTGCAAGTGTCTCGGTTCAGCCCGAGGCGTTCATGCACAGGCGGCCAATGTGGAGCAAGCGTCGGATCTGGTCATGGCGCAACTGCAGCCTCCCGTTCAGCGCTTGGCGGCTGTAGTGGCAAACGGATGGAGCGATTCGTCTGGTGCATCCCCGCCCCCCTGGAGGGGAGAGAGGCTGCAAGTCGGTGGCGCGACGTGGAGCTTTCCGCCTATTGAACAGCGGCGGTCTCCACCAGTGCCTGGAGGTTCCAGTGGACCGTGTGTTCCTGTGAGTCGACGGCCTCGGGAAGGCCGCGCAGAAGCATCGCCGCCGCGGTGATGTTCTGGCCAGTCCGAGCGAACTATGGGGGATCGTTTCCCCTTCCATGATATTACGCTAGACCTGGCGGGCGCGACCCCAGGCGCCGCTCGCCGGGTCACGTGCGCGCGACGCAGCGTGCTGTGCCACAGGTGGAGGCTGGTTTTGCCATCTTGGTCGTAGCTCCTCGACGTGCTCCCGTGTACACACGAGGGCCTCCGTGCGAGGGTCCGAAGGTGTGTGGGTCTGTAGAGACTCCACTGCCACCGGCGGCTGTCCCGGAGAGTGCGCCATAGCGCACTCCCAGGACAGAAGGGGGCTAGTGCCATGACATCACCGATGCTGGAGCCGTCGCTCTCAACATCGTCATCCATGAGGTCGTGAAAAGAGGCGGGAGTGTAGCTCGCCATCCCCACGAATTCAGATGTGAGAGAGGGCGGCGCCAACATCCTTCGGAGCCCCCGGGCGTACGCGTCCGCGAGGGACATGAAGCCGTAGGGGAACCGGTCGAATGGCGGTCGCGGCAGGGACAACAGCCCCCCCAGAGAATCGGCGGAAAATAGTAAACAGTTAGTAAATAACAGTATGTACGTTACTCACAGTGGGGTTTGAGCCTAGCGTAGGCTTGGAGCGAAGCGCAGGCGCCTCATCGTTGGGGTCGCCGGGAGTTCCGGAGCCGACGGAGGGTGCCCCTCCGATGGGCACCGGAGCAAGTGCCTTCTTGCGAAGGGGAAACACGCCGAGCTGGTCGACGATGAAGTCCAGGCTTCCGAAGAGGAAGGCCTGGGACGCCTCAAAGATGGGAGGAACCCACATCCCAACAACTTGTAGCGTGGGAAACTCCAGCGAGCCAAAGCGAGTCGTATCGCTTGAGCCCGCCGTGCCGAAGACGGCGGAAAGGTGGGCCATCCGATGACCAAAGTCATGAACGTACAACGTCTTCCCCACGGACGACGCCAACTGTCGGTGCAGAAAGTGACCAACACGTAAATATTTGTAGTTTTGCCGTACGTTGTGATCGGATGTGGCCTAGCACTCAATGACGCGGGGTTTATACTGGTTTAGGCAACGTGCCCTACGTCCAGTTTGAGTCGGTCGGTGACTTTATTCCTAAGCCTAGGTTCTCGAAGTTTGCTGTGGGGTTACAAACGAGAGGGAGTAAGATGGGGGTGCAAGAGGTCCGGTCGGACTCTGGACCGAAGGGCCGAGAGAGACGGGAGCTCCTACGTGCACTAAGTATTTGAGCGTGTGTTCTGATGGAATCGTTCGAATCGTAGGTTGTTCGAATCGTTCGTGAATCGATCCCCGGGTGGTCGAATCGTCTGTCCCCCTTTTGGGAGAGAGTGTATCCCCTTTTATAGATGAAGGGGACGGCTTTATAAGAGGGAGTGTGAGAGAAAGAGTGTGTATACTATCTAGTCTTGTTGCCCACACTATCAGGTACAAGACGTTTTGTCGGCGCTCATAACACTGTTGATGTTCAGATGCATGTGGTAGGTTCCATCATCTTCTTCTGGTATGGCAGATGTCGGCGCCTACAATACTGTTGGATAGCCACAACATTGTTCATGTTCTGACATGCCTGGAATGTTGTGGTGCCTCCTTCTGACACGGCCTGACAGTATTGTCCTACAGGTGTGCAGGGTACAGTCCCTGAGATTGCAGTTTGACTAGAGCGCCATGCCTTACTTGCTCTGTCCGTTTCCTAGGTCTTCACCGAGCGGGCGTCCCCGGTCGGTCGTTCTCCAGTCGGCTCTGGCCTTCTGGTCGGAGAAGAGCTGTAAGTAGAGGTTCGATATACTCCCGGTCGGAGAGGCGGGACGGAGTCGGAAGCAAGCGCCGATGTCGGAGGCGAGCTAGACAGTCCTTTCAGTCGGAGAGGCAGCCCGGAGTCGGAGGCGGGCGTCAATCCTCTTTGGCAAGGCCTTCCGGTCGGAGAGGCGGCCCGGAGTCGGAAGCGAGCGTCATTCCTTCTTGGCCAGGCCTTCCGGTCGGAGAGGTGGGCCAGAGTCGGAAGCGATGGAAGCGAGCACCGTTCCTCCTCGGCCAGGCCTTCCGGTCGAAGAGGCAGACCGGAGTCAGAAGCGACGGAAGCGAGCGTCGTTCCTCCTCGGCGGCCAGGCCTTCCGGTCGGAGAGACGGGCCAGAGTCGGAAGCGACACAAGCGAGCGTCGTTCCTCCTCGGTCCGGCCTTCCGGTCGGAGAGGCAGGCCGGAGTCGGAAACGACGGAAGCGAGCGTCGTTCCTCCTTGGCCAGGCCTTCCGGTCGGAGACTGGAACGCCCCTGGCCTGTCGTTAGGTTTTTTGGGCCGGTCCAAGAGTTGCGCGTCGTTCGCAACGTCGTTTGCTGGACCGAGGTTTTTGCTGGAAAGTATGTCCATGAGGGACCCCGGGTTTATGAATCCGACAGATAGGTAACGTTTAATCGAGTGCTCGGCTCGAACCGGACGCATATTGGACGGATCAGATTGCATGAACGCTCGATCCAATGGCTAATCGAGTGCAGCTTTCGTATTTAGAGATAACTATGATTCCAAATAAATCTATTATTACACCCAAAAAAAAATTACTATTGTCATCGTCATGTGCTAATCAATCCCCTCGCTTCGTTCGACATATTGCGCACGTCGTTGCCCCGCTTCCTGAGTTCACGTACGTTACGGTATACCGGGCAGCCGTAGGATCAGACACGAGTGAGATAGAGGGCACGTTTCACGCTGTTGGGCCCTGCTTTTAATTCACGGGTTGGGCCTTGCTTTTAATTCACGGGTGAAACTTAAATCTGCACGCCTTGTTTGGTTCCTCCCAAAATTTATACCATATCCCATTGAATATTTAGACACATATATAAAGTATTAAATATAGATTAAAAAATAACTAATTGCACATATTGCGACTACTTTGCGAGACGAATCTTTTAAGCCTAATTAGTCCATGATTTGATAATATAACGCTATAGTAACACATGTGCTAATGACAGATTAATTAGGCTTAATAAATTCGTCTCGCAGTTTACTGACAGATTATGTAATTTGTTTTTTATTAGTATCCGAACACCCCATGTGACACCCCCATATAACACCCGATATGACATCCCAAAACTTTACACCTTGGAGCTAAACAAGGCCTTAACCAAAACTACGACTCAACACGTGCTGTTTTGTTAGGTAATATGTAGGTGACACCAAAATATAAATCTATCTATATCTATAAAAGTAATCACCTAACCGGTGATAAAAAAACATATACTGTTCGGTTACAGAGACTACCAAATACGTATACTATCCAGACAACGTTCATCCTCACCAGAAATCCAAAGTCCGCGCGTCCACGGGCAGACCCAAACAACGATCTCATCATGTGATTCGTGTGTGCGCTCGATTGAAAAATACCGATCGGTCTCCGGCTAATCAAAAACAAATTCGGATCGGCATCGGCTCCACATGCAAACCAATTTCGGCCCCGACGTCTGCATGCAGCGCTCCAATCCCACAATCTCAGGCGGGCAGCCCGCATGCAAGGCAAATCAGCACTTTTCATGTATTCTTTTTAGTTCAAAATTCTTTTTTTTAAGTACGTCACAAGGACAAACAACTACACGTTACATCCAAAATTGCTTCTCATGTATATGTATCAAACATGCTAAAAATGCAATTCTCTCATAATTATGTCTTTTCATGAGACCCAAGGAAGCAAGTACATGATTACCATGAATAAAATATTTATGTACAGATTGATGATTAAGAAGAGTTTACTTGCCGAAGAAAAACTAAATGAAACCCTAATTTAGTTTACACACGGGAGATTTTATTCATACACAAAGAAGTTTAGGAATTCTAATGCAAAATCATTTATTAACTTTTATTGTTTTCTAAAAACAATAAAATGGGTCCAAATAAGCGTGGCCAAATATTTATGTCTCCCGTGCAACGCACGGGCATATATCTAGTATATGTGAATAAAATACAATCTACGATGAATCTAATAACGTATGCCTAGAGCACGGACGTCCAGCGCCGGGAAGCGTCCGGACGCTCTGGCACCCGCACTAACATGCGTGTGTGCGTCCCCATCTGCGCCCTATCCCTCCACCACCCCCATCCCGCCACTGCGCTGCCATCTCAGACGCACTCCCTCTGCAAGCCCCCGTCGCACCCCCTCCGCAGCCCCTGCAATGCTGCGCCCATTTCACGCTGCACGCGGGACCCGTGCCGCCCGAGCGACAAGAAGGGACGGGCGCGTGGCGCCTCTGATTCAAAAGGAACCAGCCGCGGCGTCGTATGGATGCCCTACCAGCTTCGGGAGAGACGATGTAGCAGACATTGGGGAGGAGAGATGCAACACCCGATCTACTTTTGAAATATCAAAATACAACAGTTGCAACATACGTCCAAGGCAGTTGAAACGCTTGAAACATGCTTTTGAAACACTTGAAAAAACACCTGAAATGCAATTGAAAACCATTGCAATCATATGCAACATTCGAAATAAACACATATGCAACGTATGTGTGAAAACATATGCAACATCCAGATAAACACACTTGCAACATGCGTCCGGAAAACACAGATGAAACATACCTCTGAAAACATCTGAAACACTTGAAACATATGCTTGCAACATGCCTCTGAAAACAATTGCAACATATGCAACATCCCCCGATCTACTTTTGCAACATCCATATGATTGAACTGCAACATACCTTTGAAATGTCTGAAACAATTGAAACATACAATTGCAACATAGGGGGGAGAGAGAGAGAGAGAGCCTGGCGCGGGGAGCGCCATGGTCGCCGGATCTGCGGGCATTGGGGGCTCCCGGTGGGGGAGGACGCCGGTGTGGGGGGAGGGGCGCCGCCGGGGTGTGGGAGGAGGACACGGGGGTGGGTGAAGAGCCGCCGGTGTGGGGGAAGGAGCCGCCAGGGTAGGGGAGGAGGACGCCACGATGGGGAAGGAGGAGGACGGGGTGGGTGAGGGCGCCGCCACCGGCCAGGGAGGGAGCTAGCGGCGCACGTGATGGAGAGGAGCGGGCCGCTGCCGGCCATGGAGGGAGGGAGCGACACACCGGATGGAGAGGAGCGGGCGCACGCGATGGAGAGCAGCGGGGTCGGCTAGAAGGAAGCGAAATGTGTAGTTCATTTGTTAGATGGGCCATGAGGGGGAGTAGGCCGGACAGCTCCGTAGGCCCAGGGAGGCGCGTCCAGACGGACGGACGGCCTCACCATATCATTATCGATATACTTATTTGAAATAATAAACATTAGTTTTTTTAAAAGAGTTTGGTTAAACTGAAGATGGATTAACTAGAAACTATAGTCGGAATTGTACTCGTTCTGAAACGGAGGGTATAAGCCATTGGAGTTCATGATCCGCAATAGCCTTATAGTTTGCGCGTTAAGTTTGTCCTCCAGTTCATCAATTTGATAACCAAATTTTGTAGTGAGAAAGAATTGGTATTATTTTAAATTAAGAAAAAAATATCTATATATCTGTATCTATCGTGGTCTTCACTTTATTTCTCTCGAGAGTACCATATTCAAGCATTTTGCACAGTCTGATCCTAATATAAATTAGAATACGAGACGTTTATATGGGTCCACTCTCTTACGTGCCTTTATGAGTTAGAGCAACGTCCAGACACAATGTGGAGTCCGATCTCAAGACAAATTATAATGCATGACGTGATTATTGGATAAATTTCTAAACTTCCTCTCGTAGTCTCATACAAGTTAGAAGAATGCGGTTCAGGCATGATGTCAAGTTCGATCTCAAGACGAATTAGAATGCATGATGTGATTATTGGATAAATTTCTAAACTTCCCGTGCTCGTAGTCTCATACAAGTTAGAAGAATGCGGTTCAGGCATGATGTCAAGTTCGATCTCAAGACGAATTAGAATGCATGACGTGATTATTGGTTACATTTTTAAACTTCCTGTGCTCACAGTCTCATACAAGTTAGAGCAATGCAGGCACACTATGGAAGTCCGATTTTAAGATAAATTAGAATGCATAACATGATCATTGAATAAATCTTTAAGCTAGACACATGTTGTTTAGGTGTCGTGTTGGAACACACGTACATGTTTATTTACTAACTTAAAATAAAGTTCCAGTCATTTGTAAGGTAATGCACACAACTAACATAAAACGACTAAGAAATATAAAGAGGAAAATAAAATTTAGTATATTATAATAGGCAACATAGAATCTTATACTCAAGATACAGCTAAAAACCATCAATCAACCTTCTTTCGACTACATAGAAAAAACAAGAATTGATATATAAATATTTTGCTAGGTTTTTACTGGCCAAATTTATTATTGGCAAAAGTGCAAAACGGGTCGAAGAGGATACCTCCGCACAGTGCACTGTAGAGGTAGTGTCTTGGGTATATGTTCATGTACTGGTCATTTAAAACTCTCAAGATGGCTATAGACATAGTGCATTAGAAGTTTCTTTTTCTTTGCACTCTCTCTCTCTCCCACCGCCCCACCCCCTGATAGAACATTGCAAATTTAGAGCGCCCTAATGATATAGAGTAATATACGTGAGGTTCACACAGACATTCACGACATATAAACTAAAATAACATGGGGTCCAAGTGTCCAACTAATCAAGGCATGGATCACTAGTTAGATAAGGAGTATGCAGTACTTTTTGGGGCTGTTTGGAAGAGCTTTGACTCCAACTAAAATGGCTCTGCCTCTAGCTTCTTTGCTAGATCGGAGCAGCTTTATTTGGTTCTAGCTTAACTTTTTTTAGAGAAGTTTAACAATATAGCTCGTCATTTTTTACTCATGGACCCACTTAACGCATTGACTCATTTATCATCAGGCTATTTTTAACAAAATAGTCCTATGCCCCCTTCTCATCTCTGCCCTTATCTCTCTCGCTGTGCCATCGGCCTAATCCTTGCATCGCCTCTCCTGCCCGTGTCGTCCCCATCGTCGCACCGCTCCTCTCAGCCCCGATGCAAGCAGCTATGTGCTGCCCTCCTACTCAGCGTTGGTGTCTGTGGACTGTGCTCCACATCCTCACGTCGGTGGACGCTTGTAGTCCAACCCTGGTGGTCGACGGGCTGCACCCCTTCTCCCCATTGCTGCCCAACATCATCAAGCCGGCCTCCTCGGGCCTGTGGCACCATGAGAGCGAGAGACTGAGTTGAGAAAAGTTGCTATTTTTAGCTCTCCCTCCTTCCTGTTGCTCGGGACTCCCGACGCTGCGTCCGCCTCTGCCTCTCTACGCTGGCCTTGGGCAAACCTGCCCATCAGCATGCGTGGGCCCCAGAGCAGATGGTGAACCCAAATGAAGCTACATTTTTCAGATGGTGACTTCAAGTTGAAGTAGACGCGCGGAAGCCCGGTTGGGAGGAGAAGCTGTTTTTCAGCTTTGCGAAGTCACCAACAGGCCCCTCCGCCCCTAGTTAGCGGGAAATCTACAATTCCACATGCAAAGCACGATGTTTAGTTGGCCTTGTCTAGAAACTACTCCGGGAGTTGTTCTTGGAGCAGTACCAAACAAACCTTTATATGGGCAAGTCTAGTGCATGTGCATGCCTAACCCTCAGCTCAACATATCATGCCGATTGCCGAAACCGATGGCACCTTGGTAATATCAACCA
This sequence comes from Miscanthus lutarioriparius, assembly GCA_904845875.1. Lineage (NCBI taxonomy): Eukaryota > Viridiplantae > Streptophyta > Magnoliopsida > Poales > Poaceae > Miscanthus > Miscanthus lutarioriparius. Next base: position 35,873,083 of record CAJGYO010000017.1, on the reverse strand, counting down.
GACAACTAGTCCCTGCAAGGGCGCAACTGTCAAATCGGCCATGGCTAAGAGAAGATCCCGATTCACGGATCCATGCATCACCCGGCCCATGCACGTTATTATTGCGACGTTTACATCCATACGCACTAGCTGGCATACGCAACAGCAACTAGCTCCCCTGTGCGATATGCAAGTGCGCTTTTAACGATCTAACCGGCATGCACCCACAGCACCTTCAGTTTAGTTGCATATCGACTTGCACAGCAGCAGCTCGGTGGGGTTTGACGACGCAGTGCTAAGTTGCGGCATCGCACGCGCGTC